>QEPC01014770.1:2499931-2514186 GCA_003113815.1 Sphenodon punctatus | reverse complement strand
GGGGGGGGGGGTATGCTGTGGGAGTGCAGGATAGCTTACGGTGCTAAGGGGGAGGGGGCAGTTGCTGTACTGGTAGGGAATGCAGGGGATTGCTGTGGTGGGTGAGGGCTTTACAGGGTGCTTGCTGTGCTAGTGAGGGTGGAGCTCATGTTAGGGTAGGGAACGAGGTCTAGCAGCACAGGAGGGTGGTTGAAAGGCAAGAAAGACCTGGCCAGCCCACTTGTTTACTTCCTTCACATAAGTCTCAGGCCCTGCCCACTAGCCTCCCCCAGCACAGTGCGTACAATGTTAAGACCTGGACCCTACTTCATCTCCTAATACCACCATACCCCAATGCCCCCTATTAGCACACATACCCCTTCTCCGGTGACTTTGGCAGTTTCCAATTCCTTGGGAGTCCCCCACCCTGGCACTCTAGCTGCTGGGGTCAGCCAGTATATGCAATCTGTTAGGTAGAGGTGACGCAATTTCTGCCTTTCCACATTTGCACACAACTCTATAGCTGGACCAGTCTTCATCTGTATTAATTACAGGTGTACTTAAAGAGCAGCTGCATTTTAATAAACTGCAATGAATAAGATTCTAGAGGCCAGAGAAGCTTGTTCAGAGAAGAGATGTGCCAAATAAGCATTTAGAATCACTATGGGACAGATAGACCTTCTTGGCAAGGAAAGGTAAGCTTCTGTTAGTGAACTCTGTAGAGCAAGAGTGCCTGTTTCAACAGATGAGCAAGTTACGGTGTTTTCCAATGAGACAACAGCCCGCTGGAATCCATGTTCAGTCTGTGCAGGCCCCAGTCACATTTTTAGCATGTAGAGCTAATAGACAGGCAGCCCCCTGCCCACATTTCATGTGATGGCAATAGTCGACACTGGTGCATTCAGCACTTTCCCTCTCCCCAGCCCTGGTGGAAAGGGGGTGAGGGCGCACAGCCAAAGAACCCTTCTCTGGCTGTGACATGATCATCCTTTTCCCTCAGAAGCAGCGCTCATGTGCTCACACGGCTGCAAGGTCTTTTCTGCACCCCCTACCCTCTCTTCTTTGCAGCCACTTCACAGCTGATTGATCTCGAGAGCCTTCTCTTCTGGCTGTGACCCTCCCTAGTTTGCGTACTTGGGTGGTTGCAAGAGGAGAGCGATCAGCTGTGAAGTGGCTGTAGGAGGAGAGTGGAAGGTGCAGGAACGAGCTTCTCTTGCAGCTGCCCGAGCGCATAAGCGCTGGGGGGTGGGGTCACAGCCGGAGGCTTCTTCCCTGTGACCCCACCTTTCCATCAGGCTCTCTCTCACTCTTGCTCCCTCGGTCTCTCCTCTTGCAGCCTCCTGTCAGCTGACAGCATATCTCTCCTCTAGCAGCCACGTTAGGCAAGACTCTATGGTGCTGGTGGACCTGATTGCAGGTGAGGCTGCGGGCAAACCTAATTAATGAGATGTGACAATGCGGGCATGGATTAGCACACACTGGCTCAAAACAGTGGGCCCTCTATGTCCCTGGATAACGCCATAAGTAGGGAGTGATTGCAGGCAAGCATCTGGCAAACACTTAATAGATGGACAGGTGAGCACCCACCTGGCAGGTGCTAATGTGGGCTATCGTCTCGTTTATTTTCACTTACCGGTAACTGAGGTTGTTCAAGAGGACGCCAAATAGTCTCACACATAGGTCTCTTGAGACTCTCATGATTCACTAGAATTACTGAGCCACTCAAAAGAGAAGCAGCTTTTAGACAAAAGAGCAAAATAATCTACTTGTTAGGAGTCAGTTCTCAGAAGTTAGACTTCTATCAGATTTCAACTGTTGTACTGAAGGAGAACAAAGATGTTTACTGAATAGCTACACTGCTAGCCTCAGTTAATCTATTTAAAATAACCCACACCTTTAATTCAGAACCCTTTCTCATCACATTAAGAGCAGTGGTGTTGCTAAGTTTAAAAGGGCGTTGGGGCAAGTCAATAACTGGACCCTATACCAACCAGGATTGGGGACAGAGGGAGGTTGGAGCAGGCATGAGAGCAGACCAGGGTTTGGGGGGACATTGTGGTAGGGAAGGCAAAGTGCTGGGGGTGCATTGGCTCACTGGGGAAAACATAGGGTGCTTTCAGACACGCGTGTATATACACCATTTGCATCCACGGGAAAGAGAGAGGTAAATGATGTGACGTAACGTCACATGTGAAAACAAAGCTGTACGGCTTTGGTGCTGATCATGTGGAGGACACGGCTCTGCATCATCAACACCAAAGCCATACAGCTTGGTTTTCACATGTGACATAAGCTGCACACCGTTTACCTCTCACAAATTCTCACGGAAGCAAATGAGGTACATTAGTGTAAACTCAGGCAAGTTGAAAAGTGCCTGGAGACAGCTCTGGCAGAGATAAAGCAGAGATATTTTAATGATCCAATAGGGCTGGCCTGATTAACCCCCTGAAAGCCTAGGCCCTGGGCCTCTGGCCCCCTGCTTGCCCCAGCTGTAGCTACGTTCCTGGGAAAAACCTGTGGTTCAGTAGCAGTAGCAGCATTTGCACCAACATGTGATAGTACAGTAACACAAAAACCTACATTAGTTCTATCTGGTTGTTGTGAGGTTAAAGGAAGAGCTGTCATAGAAGACATGTATTTTGATCTGGTGCCACTGCCTATACAAAATAAGGAATTCAAAATGATGATCCAAATATAAAACAGAATAGAGATTTCAAAAAGTTATCCCCCAGTTTTCCCCAAAGTTAAGGGGGAGGATTTTTGTTTAAAGCTTTTGCATGTGAATGCCTTATGAAGCTATGAACAAAGTGGACTTTAAATCAAATAATTCTGGAATTCATTAAAAGACCCCATACCACAAGATCAGTGGTCCTGGCTGCTTTTCCTCTCAACGTTTACTGTCTGCCCTCCTCCTGACTCCTCCCTAACTGCAACCAAGCCAAGCATGTGCACCTGAGACTTCGCATCCACTTGAATGTTTTATCCCTTGTCTCTCCCTATGTCCCCTCTCCTTGTCTCCCCCCCACCCCCCGAGTCTTTTAGATTGTAATCCACAGGCAGGGACTGCGTCTATCTCACTGTTCTGTAAAGCGCAAGATACACAGCTGGCGCTATACAAGTGCTTATAATAATATAATAATAATAGTAACACTAACTAGTTACAGTTAGTATAAAAAGGCACTGGAAGATGAAAATTAAATGCAAAGAAAATACTGGATGACATTTGGTCGAGTATACTTTTCACATTTATTACTAGATATGTTTCAATTAAATGGATTCTTGGCTGAAATGACAACTGTTCCGGAACATCTGTAAACAGAATATCACTATAAAAATAGTTGTACTTGGCATGAGAAATACTACAATTGTGGAGGGGGTTCATTTCATGGCATCTTTGCGTAATCCTTTATATTGTCTATTTACAAACATATAAAGATTTTGCACTTTAGTAATTCAAAAAGATATGAAAGAGGTAATTTCAAAATCACATGACTTAATAAATATAGAACCTGCTTTGTTAAAAATCTATGATATATTATACATTCAAGTTGAGGACAAAAAGTTTCAATGCCAGTCACACTGGATGCGTACATGAACATTTACAAAAGCGATTCCTAAAAGTGCTAATTTTATCTGCAGTGGAAGAAACCACAGGCAGTACAAGCCACTGGCACAGGCGCCATTGAAATGAATGGGTCTTATGCCTGCAACTGCTTCAAGAATCCGAGTGTAAGGCTTTAGTGCTTCATTGACCACCAGAAGATTCTCATACATTCTTTCATTTGCAGAACTGGGAAAAGCTTTTATATCCTTTAAAGCTTTCATAAGCCTCAGACAGGGAAGGGGCAAGACGCTTTTAAAAAAATAATTAAAAAAGCCACACATACACCACAACATGGGCCAACTGTAACACCCTGTTTTGCCTTAGGACTGAAGAGTTATAGATACAACAAGAGAGCAGACAACCTAGAAAGTCTAAGGCAAGTTATCCATGTGTTCTATGTGCAAATTTGTTTGGAGCAGAGAGCATAAACTATAAAAATCTTCTTGTGAATCAGGACTTGATGCATTACTCAGCTTCTGCTTTGACGATTCCCTTCCACTCAGATTTGGTTTCTTGTCTTCATTTGTTTTATTCAACATGGCACCTGAGCTGCTAAATAGAGAAGAAAATATTTGTATCTCTGTGGTATTTATCGTAGCTATTCTAGACCATTACCTCTTCGGGCGATGTCTAGCTCAGACCTGCCCCAAGTGTCTTTACTAGTACTTCAGATTAGCTGTTTTCATAGCCTACATAATTACTGACTTAAGGTGTTTTTAAACGAGCAGTATGGCCCATCCAACTGCTCGTTTGAAGGTGGTTTGCGGGGATGCACGCTCCCATGAACCACGTAACACCCACTCATGGCCACTGTTGAAAAATCTGGAGTGCACTGTGTGGGGCAAACCAATGGCTGCTTGGGGACAGGCGCCCATGCAACCCCTACCAGTATGAACCGGGGTGCCTACCCATGCCAGCAGACAGGTCTGCGGTCGGCCACTCCCCCGGTTCCACCCACAATCCTGCTGGGAGCTCACTAAGGACACACATGCAAAATACACCACCATGCTGGCTCAAAGCACACTGAACCATCCTCGTGACGCACAAGAGAAGAGCCAACACCATGGAGAACAGCAGCTCGGAGAGCAGCTTCCTGCATATCCCCCTGGTATGCACCTCCGTTGTTGCCCAGGATGCAGCTTCATGTTTCTGTTGTGTCTGCAGCTGTGTGGCATGGCAGAGGGCAGGGATTTGAGTGGGGGGTGTTGCTGGGCGTGGGGGTAGGTGGAACGGCTACCCATGCAAGTTGTTTGCAGGGCTCGTTCATGGTGGCGGGAGTCCGTGAAGGCTGCCTGCGTGCCCATCATGGGTGCTGCCTGTTGGAATCCTCCCCACTCACTACAAATATGTGGGTGCTCCACAGCCATGCCATTCAGCGGCCACGGACAACCCCCCCACCCCCAAACCTTGCTCATTTAAAAGACACCGAGTCTTTTGGGTGTAATGGAAAAAATAAATGTGCAGAAACCTGTTCTCTGGAGTATGCTGGGTTGCCTTGCAAAACTCTGATGAAGTTGGTACACTGAGCAGGTAGTTAGATTTCTTTTGCTGAGGCCTGAAATTTGCTAACTGATTGTCTTGACCAGAACCTGGAACACATACAAATGGTTAGTATAGTGATGTGGTTACTCACAAATCTATAAGGGTATTAGTTAGCTTTGCTGTATAATGGCTAAGTAACTGTGTAACATATTATACACACAAACACTTGTTTTTATAATATTGAACTTTGAAACCCAAGAAAAATAAAACACAGGAATTGCTAGTTTAATAACTTAAATCATACAAAATGGTTGTTAAACGGGTAGGAATAGTCATGCTGTTGAATGTTGTGTAACCATGTTGTAGTTCTTTGCCTTTAAAAAAAAGAAGGTAACAGCCATATAGTAGAAAGAACTTGCCATCTTTCAAAATTTGTTCCACCAATAATTTACTATGAAAAAACTCTGTTATAATAATGTCCAAGTGTTGATTCTTCACATGACATAGGAGCTCTGTCAATGGGTGTTTTTAGACACACATTTCTCCTGCATGTTTGCTGTAACATCCAGAACTTTCTGTGTGTCTAAATCACTCACACAGATCTTAAACATCCGGATCTTTGAACTTCTGCGTGAAACTTCTCCCAGAACTTGTGTGTGTAAAAGGTTCTCCTGGTAAACTGCTTTGCTCTAGGCAGCTGTGGTCACTTGGTTTCCATGGCAGCCTGTCATGTTTACAGCTGCAGCTATTTTAGGCTGCCTCAGGTCAGTGTGTGTGAAGAATGCATTCAGGAACTGCCTCAGGGCAGTGTGTGTGTGAAAAATGAATCCAGAACTTACTTGTGGACTTGTAAACCCTGAAGATTGAAACATCTGGAACTTTAACGTGTCTAAAAATGCCCATTATGTACGAAGTGAAGAGCTTTACATTTCAATTAGGATTGTTAAATGCAATTTAAAATGGTGTCATTAGGCACGGGCACCCAACAAATATTCCAAGCTAACAGACTCTGTAAGTAACAGTTCAGCGTTCTAATCCACAAACCTTAACATCTAAATCACACATACACATCATTAAACATACACACACACAAAAAAACTTAGCCCAGATAATTGTAATTTTGCCCCTTGATAGGATTTTTCCCTCCTGATGAAAATAACTTCAAGTTGCAGAAGGAGAGCTAGAAGCAGGAGAGGAGTGCTGGGGACAGAGGCCGTTTTCACACAGACTCTCCCTCCCCTCCTCCGCCCCCCCCCCCCCCGTTCAGATGGGTGTGCGAGGAGGGGGGCCGTCCATGTAAACAGCCGGTGGTGGGTGGGGTATGGGTGTCCTCTCGGTGTTCGTCTATGTGAACACTGAGCGGGATGGGTGGGGGTGCATGCATGCTCCTGTGCAACACCCACCTCCACCCACAGAGCCCTCCGGAAAACCAAAGGAGGCTCCGTGGGTGGAGATGAGTGTGTGTCCGTGTAAAGGGACACACACACCGCTCCCTCCACACACACCCCATGTGTGTAAAAAGGGCCAGAGATTGAGGAAAGGAAGGAGCTAAAGTGGGGGAGAAAGTCACTTTAAAAAAACCAAACCACCACCAAAAAAACCTATTTATTCCTGAGTCCCATGGAAGCAGCCTGAGTGTTTCCCTTTACACTGCAGCTATTTCAAAAGATTAAGCATAGCTCCTGCAAACAGGAGATCATTTTAACACTATTTGTTAGATCTCCCAATTTAAAAATATACTCATGGCACAATTCTTCACTGGTTGAATGCCATCGACTCCCAATTACTTCAATAGTGGAGAATTATCCTGTCAGTGGTTTCTCAAACTATCCTAATGCATTACTCAGCTTCTGCTTCCTTCTGGTGGGAAGGAACCAAGATGTTTCAGCACACATACACTCCGTCCACATTGTGAAATTTAAAAGCCCTGAGGGTAGGAGTCAATTCTTAGGTACTGCTGAGGGAGAGCGAGAGAGAGAGAAATCTTCTTTGGGGGGTGTTGTGGAAGTGTAGAATTCCCATAAGCAATATGCCACAACCACTTGAAGAATTTGCCAGTCTCATGTCAGGGCTGGCAAGTTAAAGGTAAGCAACACTCCCATTTTAAACGCTGAAAATTTCAAATGTTCCTATGGATAAACAGCTGGAACTTTCACTCTCAAGATTGCACTGTGTGTTCTTTGATGGGATAGGGTGGCACATGCAAAATCTGAAGTGATTCTAGTAAGCCAATCTAAAATTATTAATGATTTAAAGTTAATTGGTTCATATCCTTTTGCCCAGGTCCAACCATTTTCCGTATGTCAATATCTTTCTCATTTCACCGCGTTATGACTGACAAATTCATATAGATACAGCCAGAGCAGTCTATCAGTCGCTTGTGATGGCGTGACAGTGTTTAGTGAGGTAACACAGGAGTTATTAAACTCTGGGGAAAAAAAAATTAATTCTTCATTCTTGCACATGCACAGTTAAGCAGGGTGCCAGGGAAGTCTAATTTCCCCAAATAGCTGAATGCACGCTGCTGTACGACACAGGATTGCCACTTAAAACCCAACATGAAAGCAGCCAGTAATTATTTAAAAAACAAGACTGTAAAATCCAGGGTGCCCAAAAAGTCAGAGAGAAGTCAGCTTGCCCTTCTGCCTGCTTGCGTTCTTTCATCAGCCTCCCAGCCAGTTTTGGTCTTTTTTGTAAATAACTCAGGCTGCACTGCAAGGATTATGGTGAGGTCATTGTAATTTTGGTCAGGGGACCCCCCCTTTCAAAAGACCCCTTGCTTGCCGCTCTGCTTGGTTGCTTTAACAACGCAGCCTCCCCACTGCTTATCTCTTTAATGAATATCTCTGGCTGTACTGGAAGGATCGTGGCGGGAATGTTGTCTTTTCAAGTACATATTAGAATTTGAGATTATACAACTGTTCCAAAAACCAAAGCTAGTGACAATTAATTACATAAATGTATAATACAATTAGACTGAACCTGTTCTAAATAGAAAGACACAGGCATTTTCATAATGTTGATACTGAGGTGGTGATTTTGAATTATTAATTCAAATTCTGGCTCAGCAGTCATTGGACTAAATTAGAGAATGAAGTGTAATTAATTTCCATGCTTTAAGTTTCGTTATAGTGGATGCGGTTAAAATAGTTTTATTGGTGGGTTTTTTTCTGGAAAGGTTTTATTTATGAGCCTCCCTTTCATGTTTTTTAAACGGTAAGGTTTCGTATTGTTGAGATAATATCACAGTGTGGAACTCGCTCCCTCTGGATGTTCATCCCAGTTCCTCCCTCCTTGCCTTCAAAAAGCACCTGAAAACATTTATTTTCTAGGTGCTTTTAGGACCCACTGCTGGTTCCCTTAATCGTACTCTGTCCTCCCTTTTCCCTTCCCCCTATCTTAAAGTATTTTATTACAGTTTTAAATTGTTTTATACTTTTATATTGTTTTAAATTTTGTGATGCGCTCCGAGTGCCATGCGGGGGGGAGGGGGGCACTATAAAAATAAAATTACTATTACTATTTAAATATCTGGCTAACAGAGGAAAATCTTCCAGGATAAATCTCATTTCTTCCTCAGTTCTACTCTTAAGCAGTGCAACTGTCAAGCTGGTTAGGAACAGCACTAGCTCCTGTGTCCACTCCCATTCCCTTCACTCTATTTCACGAAGGCATTAAAGGGATTAAATAATGCGAGAGGACTGTAATGAAAGTCTTTGTCAGCTTATTTTCCTACCGTTATCAAATGTTTACAAAGGCTATCTAGTAACACACTAGTTACACTTAGGGTGACATACTGTCCCAGAACTCCAGGCACAGCCCTGAAAATGGGGTGTCTTTCCCGTGATCCCGGCAGGCAGATCGAATGTCTCCGAAACCCCACTAGCCCCTGCCAATCCCTCCCCACCACAAGCTCTAGCCAGCCAGCACCTCCCTCCCCTTTGGCAACGATGCCTGTCGGCTAGAACTTGTGGTGGGGCGGGATTGGCAGGGGCCAGGGGGGTTTCAGTGAGGGGCTGCGGGTCACTCACTTCCTCTGACTTTTGGCGTTGCAGCTGAGAGTTCATGCAGCTGGGAGCCCTGAAAAGCTGACACACCACACTGGCGGTGGCAGGAGGAAGGGTGCTGGGATTGGAGATGGGAACGCGGCTCTGTACACAGCCAGAGTTCAAGTTGGCCAGGACCTGCCCCAGCACCGACAGTCCTCTGCCTCGGCAAAGACTCAACCTCCCCCAGGTGCAGCACCCCCACCGCCCCACTGCACAATGAGGGAGGTGAGCACCCCCTCTGCCTGTGCGATCCCATTCCCCCTCCCCAACCCCAACAGTCCCTCCTTCATGTGACCCCATCCCCATAGCGTCCATCTCTCCCCCCACACCCCAGATATCCCCACTTTCCCCGTGTGACACTCCTCCTCCCCAGATATCCCCACTTTCCCCGTGAGACACTCCTCCTCCCCCCCCATATGCCCCCCTTTCCCACTGTGTGACCCCATTCTCCCCATCCCAATTCAACATGGCACCTGAGCTGCTAAAGCAAGGAGAAAATATTTGTATCTCTGCCTTTTTATAAACCTAAGTCAGATATCATTTAAACAGTACTTCTACAAAAGCATTCATTATTTATCATAACTATTCTAGACCGTTACCTCTTGGGGCAATGTCTAGCTCAGGCCTGCCCCTAGCGTCCTTACTATTACTTCAAATTAGCCGTTTTCACGGCCTAGATAATTACTGACAGAGGGTGTTTTTAAACGAGACGCTACCACGCATGGCCACCCATCCAACTTCTCGTTTGAAGGTGGTTTGTGGGGATGCACACTCCCGTGAACCACAGAGCACCCACTCATGGCCACTCAGAGGGCACTGCCACAAAATCTGGAGTGCACGGTGCGGGGCAAACCAATGGATGTGTGGGACAGGCACCCACACAACTCCTACCAGTATGAATCAGGGTGCTCACCCATCTCAGTGGGATGTATTGGGATCACCCCATCCCAATACAAGGTGGCACCTGAGCTGCTAAAAAGAGGAGAAAGTATGTGTATCTCTGTGCCTTTTTACAAACCTAAGTCAGATATCATTTAAACAATACTTCTACAAAAACATTCATTATTTATCATAACTATTCTAGAACATTGCCTCTTAGGGCAATGTCTAGTTCAGACCTGCCCCTAGTGTCCTTACTATTACTTCAGATTACTTCTCTTTCCCCCTGTGTGACCCATATCCACCCTTCTCCTATTATGTATTGATTAGGCAGTTTGGCCATGGTCAGAGACATAAGAAGGATGAGGCCTGAACAAATTCAGTTCAGCTAATTTTATGCATAAGCCTCAGGCTGGCACTAATCAAGAAGGTCCATGAGAATAAAGCTGTAAATAACTCTCACTCTAGCAGAGTATCTCTAGCAATGTATCTCCAAGGCCACAACAACCACCCCAGAAAGTCACTATCTCGGAGAAAACAAAGAAGGTCTGAAAGAAAAGGGAGGTAGCCTCAGCAGAGCAGACTGGCAACTAGGCAGTAGAGAAAAACTCCCCAAAGAGCCAAAATAGCTTTGGTGGCTATGCTCCAAGTGAGAGAGAAATGAATGGTCAGCTTATTTCTGCACCTGGCATATTCAAAGAGGGGGCCCTGCAACATGTATTCATAATAAAGCTATAAAAGGAAACACCCAGGGCCTTCTCTCTTGTCACTGGCGCTTGCGGCTACTAGCATCGCAGTAAGCCTGCGTGGGCCTCTGACCCTTACTGTTGCTCTCAAGGATCCTGAGACTCCTGTCCAGCTATCTGCTGGGCCCCCTCCTCTTCTCCTCTGAACCAGCTTGCGTCTCAGACCGTGGCCTCTGACACGCAAGGTATCCTAGGTTCCTGGGGTTCTTAACTGGTAACACTGCCATGTCCAGATGTTAAGTGTCTATCCAATAAAATTGAGTTGTACCCACATACTTTGGCTTGTTAATCAGTGACTTTCGATCCCGTTTGGGGTAAACGGAGGTACAGCAAACTCGTTTATTTCCTAACACTCCCTGTGTGGCCCCATTCCTGTACCCTTCATCTCTCCTCCCCCATCTCTGTGCGATCCCACTCCTCCTCCCCCATCCATACAGATCCCCATGTGGAATTGAACCAGACTGGCAGCAGAGTCCGGGGTTGGGGGATGTGTTGGGCTGTAGAGGAGCTTCCCCATTTGCAGCCGGAAGGATATTTTGCTGTAGACTTCAGGGGGCAGTCTGGTTCGGATTTCCCCCAAAAGGATCAAGGGCTGCTGCTATTGCTGAGGCAAAAGGTAGCAAAGGTTTTTTGGCATGTGACTTGGGGGGGGAAGGGGGGGAACCTTAATGTGCATTTTAAGTGTGTCCCTCAAATGTCCCTCAGGGGCACCCTCAAATGGAATGTATGTGTCCTACAAAATACTATTATTGCGCTGGTCACCATAGTTACACTCCTGTATTTGGCATTTGTTGGGTTCCATCTCATAGGAAAAGTTTGTGCTACAGCTGTGACTGAGTTTTCATGATTCCCTTCATGGGGGAAACTAACAGATCTTAGCTGGCATGTCTTCCACAGACTGTTGTCAAATACTTCTGAATGATCACACTGAAACAAACTTGTAAAAAACAAACAACCAAACTATTAAGTTTCCATATACATGCGTAACTTCCATTTGAGACACACAAAATATAAAGTTAAATTCACTCTTAACACTTACCTCCCAAGAAGGCACTTGGAGGGGATTTTATATGCTCGCAGTTCTTGCGATCGGAAGTCATACTAAAAAACTGCTGCTTCAGCCAAGCCCCTCTATCTTCTTCAAACGCCCTCCTCTAGTAAGAGAAATGCCAAGTTATATTCTAGAAAGGAGTAATTTCACATCAAAGTGTTTTGCATCTAAACTAAGATATGCAGTTCATTCATATACTCGTGAAGAGTAGGCAGCTTAACACAAAACTACAATGGATCCTTGCAGGGTTTGGCAACAGTGCTTGCAAACTTAACTTTGTGGTTTGGTTCACAAAGGCCCAGCTGCAAACTAGTCCTCGACTCTCAGAAGCAGTAAAGCCGAAGGACTGAAGTCACCACTAGCATTAAGTAACCAAAAGCATAATACCTCGAGTCCTAGTCTAATAGCAGCTTCTGTAAAACTTCTCCGCTCTCTCTCAAAGTTCTTTTTTTGTTCTCGGAAGAGTTTCCATTCTTCCTGGAGACGCTCTCTTTCTTCCAGCAAGTAACAGTCCTTTAGTAATGGGTTGGTATCATCATCATCACTTGGAGAGGTTAGCTGCTGCTGCAGAGAGATGTAAAAATACTATTTGGAAGTCACCATTCAGTCTTCTTGTAATGTTTCTACAGACAGGTTTATTTATCACTAAAACCCTAATGAGGGTAAGATAGAATTGGTTTCAGGCACAAAATGTTGTGCTATGTCATGGAGTTAGGAAAGATGGAAGACAAATAAAAGGAAACGTTTAGCACCCAAATTAGGAAAAATATCTTCATCTACTGCCAGCAGCTCTGTACAGAGGACTGTTGGCCAAGTTACAGTTCATTTATATACTTCCAATATTACATCCAACATTATAAAAAAGGAGCTTCCATATAAAAAGGGAGCAGAGAATGAGGGTCCAGAAATGAATGCTTTGGTTAGTGTAAGAAAAAAAATAGTAAAAGCTGAGAGATGCTTACCTGCAAGAGCTGCTGTTGAGTTTTTATCATTTCTTTGCACTGCTGAATTTCCAACACTAGTTTCTCAGTTTCTAGTTCATGATCCTTTCTTGAGATTACATCTTTGTTATTCAAATCGCCTGAATGTACACGTGATACTAAAGTTTTAAAAAAAGTAAGAAAAAGTTATTCAAGTAAAGATGCAGTCACTGGAAATACATAGCATAATACCAGCATGATATAAAACCATCAAACATTTAACAAAATAAATGAAAAAAGCAAAGGCCTTCCAACATCTATTTGTCATATATAAGCCTATAAAAAAAATAAAAAAATTAAAACTACACCTCTGATCTGGTTAGAGTCAGGCCAATATATTTTGAAGAAGTTCAAGCAGAGGGAGAGTGTACTCCTAGTTCTCTGTAAAGTCAGAAACTATTATTTATGTAGCTCCAGCTTAATTAGAGCAAGTCCCTGCTCGGGGGATGGAGGCTTGCGATTTATTTATTTATCTAGTTAGTTAGGTTTTAATACCCCGCCCCTCTACCACTGGTGTCCTGAGGCGGCTCACAAAATACAAAAAAACCCATTTAATAAAATCCATCAATAAAATCACAAAAACGGAGATCTGTGTACAAAATCCACCCTAACCCACCCACACACACACACACCCAAATGCCTGGCAGAAAAGTCACGTCTTGCAACTACGTCAGAAGGCCAAGCGATCCGGGCTGAGGCAAACCTCAACTGGGAGAGCATTCCAAAGAGACAGTGCAGCCACTGAGAACGCCCTCCTGTCCATTCGAACCCGCTGATAACACGGGACCTCTAGGATGGCATCCCCAGATGACCACAAGGGCCACCCTGGGACCGTGTGAGGCAATCTTTCTGATAAGCAGAGCCCAGACCGTGTAGAGCTTTAAAGGTAAAAACCACCTTGAATTGGGCCCAGAACACGATCAGCAGCCAGAGCAGTGTCTGGAGCACAGGTGTTATGTGCTCCCTGTGGCTTGTTCCCGTAAGGTGCAGCTTCCAGAATGCCACCAAGGGCAGTCCCACGTAGAGTGCATTACAGCAGTCCAGCCTTGAGGTAACAAATCATTCACTCATTCACTCTGCCCGTCGCTTCGACCATGTGCAGCCTCTCCTCCTCTGACTTCACTGGCTCCCCCTTCCTGAACGTATCCTGTTTAAACTCCTGGTTTTCACATTCAAATCACTCCACGGCCAAGCTCCCCCTTACCTCTCGGACCTAATTTCCCTACGCTCTCCTGCACGCGCTCTCCGCTCTTCCTCTGTCCCCTCCCTCACTCTCCCTCATTTCTCCTGCTTGCCTAACCGCCTTCGACCCTTCTCCCTCGCTGCCCCCCATGCCTGGAACTCCCTCCCTGCCCACATCCGCCTTGCCCCCTCCCTCCGCTCCTTCAAATCCCTCCTCAAAACCCACCTTTTCCTTGCTGCCTTTCCCAATGCCTGTTAGTCTTTCCCCTTACTCTTACTGCCGGCCCTCCTCTGCTGACTGCT
>QEPC01014770.1:2486220-2498898 GCA_003113815.1 Sphenodon punctatus | reverse complement strand
CTCCGGGCTCTGCACTGGCTGCCTATAAAGCACCAGGCTAGGTTCAAGGTGCTGGTTTTGACCTTTAAAGCCCTTCACAACCTGGGCCCTGCTTATCTGCAGGATCACCTCACCCTAAGATCATCCGTGGGGGCCTTTTTGGAAGTTCCCCAGGCGAGACAGGTGGCCACTGATGTTAGAACTTTTTCGGTGGCTGCCCCTGTGCTGTGGAATTCACTCCTGGAGGCGGCTCGGTTGGCCCCCACCCTCCTGTCGTTTCGATGTTTGTGTAAGGCCTGGCTGTTCCGCCAGGCTTTTGGCAAGGGGGCGGGGTTTGGGAGGGAGGGTGTGTTTTTATTAGTTTTAAAATTTGTAGATTTATTTTTAAATGTTTTATTGTTTAATTACCTTTTGTGTGCATGTTGCTCGCCGCCCCGAACTGCCTTTGGGCAGGATATAAGTTTTGAATAAATAAATAAACGGACGAGAGAGGTGGTGTTGTTGTTTTTTTAGGAAGGAGGGAACAAGAAGAAATGAAACAAGTAGTGGTATGAAGCGATGGACTTTTCATGTTTGGGCAACTAGAGTCAGCCAAACTATAGCTAAAGGCTTGGGCCTGCCTAGGCAAAAGATCTAGAACCTGGGGAGTGAGGCGGTACTTCAGGTAAGCAGGGCCCAGACCGTATAGAGCTTTATAGGTCAAAACCAACACCTTGAATCAGGCCCAGAAGACTATAGGCAGCCAGTGCACTGAACAGAGCACTGATGTAATGTACTCCCGGCGCCCTGCCCCATGAAGAAACGGGGCCACCACATTGTCTCTGAACCATCACCAAGGGTAGCCCCATGTAGAGTGCGTTGCAGTCGTCCAGTCTTGAGGTGATGAAGGCATGGATGATAGTGGCCAAGTCAGAGTCTGAGATATACAGCCAAAGCCGACGTATCAGATGTAACTGACAAAAGGCATTCCTCACCACCGCCGTCACCTGCGCATCCAGGCAAAGCCAGGAGTTGAGGAGCACCCCCAGAGTCCCCCCGAGAGCAGACGCTTAGGATCCATCAGGTTGATGGTCTCAGTCAGCAAGGTGTTCCAAAGCGCCATGAGGTCATCAAGTGAATGGTCTTCAAGGTGAGAGGGTAATTCCTGAAGAGCATTCTGGAACCTTTCTGGTTCCATAAGCCTCCGGGAACAGACCAACTGAACTGGCTCAGCACCTCTCCAGGGACTGACATGCTCCAGGAGACCAGCCCGTAGGAGGTAATGATCCGTCCATGACAATATCCAACCTGGTATCCCTTAATGAGTAATTAAAAAGTACTTTATGTGGGGACAAATGGTCCACAGCTCAAAAGAACCACTACCTCAGAACTATGGATACGCCAAATTCCTTCCATCCGCCAAGTTTCCTTATAAACAATGAAAATTATCTAGATCTAAGCTCATTTATTTCCTTTGTTCTCACAAAGCAAGGGATGGAGAAAAATCAAAATCAGTTTAACACAGATGACCATGTGGTTGAAATAGTGTGTGAAAAATTTTCTCCTAAATGACTGTTTTCTTCAATATAGGCAGAGAGTAGACTTAAAAGAATTCCCTTTCAACCAAAACAATAATTTGCCTACATAAATACCTCTCTGCCAACCTGCAGCGAACACCATGGTGGTTCTGGTGCAAGACACTGAGTAAAAAAATAAGTTTTCAGCGATCATGTCAGTATTCTTCTGAGCTTGAATAGTCTTACAAGAAAGTATAACGAATCATGCTGTGGACACAGAGTAGCTGCGATCATCACAGTTATAAAGTCATATGCTGCTCACCTTGGTTATCCAGCTTTTCAACATGGTTTTTCAGCATTCTCCACTGCTTTCTAATGCTGTTAGTAAGCTGTTCTCGTGCCGTTTCACAAGAGAGTTCCCACATATTCTCTTTATTTAGTTCTCCTACCTCTTCTTCCACGTCTGACAGGACCTGAAAAAGAAAAAGCTAGAGTCTTCTGAAATGGTCTTAATTCAGGCTGCTTTCACACCTGTCCCCTCCCCCCCCACGCATATTCTAGCTGCGGGAGGGAATGCACAGTCAGGATGTGTGTGGGGTTCAGCCGGTCTGAAAGTCCACCCGTGCGGCTTTACCGGCAAACACCCATAGAGATACAGAGCAGGATTTCCTGCTCTGTGTCTCTGCGGGTGTTTGCCGGCAAAGCTGTGGGGAGGCTTTCAGACTGGAAAAGGAGGATGTCTGAAAGTGGCCATAGGGATAAAAGTTCTGTTTCTAATAAACTACCAGGGGACAACATGGTTCTTATCAGGGAAACATCCAGTTTGGAAATACTTTGTGTTGTTTATTATTGGGAACATCAAAGTAGACCTTTGTGTTAACAGTGGAGTCCATTAGCTACTGGAACTAGATGTTGATGTCAAATAGAATTGAGACTTCAAATGGGGAATAAGCAGCAAAGGCCCTATTTTCATGCTATTGTCCCCAGCAGCACCAGCAGAAAGAAAATATTGGCAGAAATAAAGATAGGCTATTTAGAGAAACTTTCAGGGAAAGTTATCAGTAGACTTTCAAGGAGCAACATAGGGTGTTTTTGGGTGCGACAGGTCCCACCACAGCCATGGACTGCGGCGAGAGTGGTCCTCCAGCTGGGACTTGGCCCAGCCACTGAACAAATATTACAACAGCCGAGCCAGGGGGGCAGGGAGACACATAGATGTGTGTCCACGTGTCCCCACCCCCACGCTCCGTGGAGTGGCCCGCCTACCTCCCCCGACAGACAGCCACGGTGGCCTATGATGGCTAAAGCAGATTAAACCGTGCCACCATCACATCTAAAAACACTCATAGTTCCAAAAACCCTAAAAGACTTGGAACCATCATGGGTTTATCAACATATGTACCAATAGAAGACTCACCATGGTTTATCTATGTACCAATGGAAGACCAATTTTCCAATGTAGGTACGCTGAGATTATGTCTTATCCATGCATTATGGCACTGGAGTTTATTTTACATACCCAAATAAATGTTGACATGAGCACTTAAGTGCAGGATTTCAATTTCCTAATTCATCCCTTTTGAAAACTATACTCAACCATAGAACAGGTTGACTAGCACAAGTGACAAGCCCAAACTAGTGTTTGGGGCTTTTTTGCAGGGTACACAGTAGTAGTTTAATGTACTTCAAAACAAATAAACACAAAGATTCACACTTACTGTTCCAATACCATCTTCAGCTCTATCTTTCAGTTTCGGTTTCTGTGGTGGGAGGAGAGAAATGATCTCTTTTTTCATTTGTTGAAGAACTTTCTTGAGCTCAGCATTTTCCACCAGAAGCTGTTTTTGGCGCTGTTCATACTCGCTTAACAAAACTTTGTACATTTCTTCTTCATTCCTGCAAGTAAAACCCTTAGAATAAATAACTATGCAACATGCTTCAGTTAACATTCCACTCTCAACTCCTCTGCCTCCTCATTCCCAAGCTTCTTGAATGAGCTACCTACACCCACTGACCTGACTTCCTCTCCTCCAGTTTTTCTCTCGACTCCCTTCAATCTGGCTTCCATCCTCTTCCCCTCTACTGGGACTGCTCCCACCAAAGCCACCACCCACCTTCTTGTAGCCAAACATTTAAGGGCCTCTATTCCATTATTGGCCTGCTGGACCTCTCTCCTGCATTTGACACTGGATACTACTCCATCCTCCTCACTATCTCTGTTTCCTGGGTTCAATTATCTATTGGTTCTTGTCCTACCTCTCCAACAGACATGCACCTTAACTCTGCTTTAACATTTCTTATGCATGTTGCAGGGCTGCACAGGGTGCCAATACAGCCCTGCAATATGCATAAGAAGTGTTAAAGAGGTGTTAAAGCAAAGTTACATGCACGTCTGTTTTCACCCATTGTCTCTTTTGCCAATACCTCTTCGGTGTCCCTTCCCCATTGGTTTGTGAGTTCCCCGAGGCTCTGTCCTGGGCCCTTTTCACGATCACCTGTATGCCGAGGTCATCCATCCCTCTTTCCATGCCTTCCCTCTCCTCCTCTATCCAGTTTCACATCACTATGTCTCTGCTTGAATGCCTCACCACCAACATATCCAAGACGAAACATCTACTGCCCAACCCTCACTCCCCAAAGCCATCCTTTCTCTCCCTCTTCACTCTCTGTTGATGGCATCATCATCCAGCCTGTCCTCTTGGCACACAGTCTGATTTAGCTTTGAGTCCTCCCTCTCCTTTGATTTACATACTCTGTGTATTGCTAAGGCCTGTTTCTCCCTGCATAACATAGCTAGAACTGAGCCCTTCTTTGTGGCTCCCACTGCCAAGACTCTAGTCATCTCTCGCTTTGTCTACTGCAGCATCCTTCTTACTGGCCTTCCCTGCTCTCACCTCGACCACCTCACTGCTATTGAACACTTTGCGGCCAAGGTCACCTACCTTGTCCACCATTTTGAGCATATTCAACTCCTCCTCTCCTTTCTCCACTGGCACCCCATCCTCCTTTGTATCCAGCAGAAACTCCTTGTCCTCACCCACAAGGTTCTTCTCGGTCTTGCTGTTCACCATCTTTCTGCCTTCATTTCCCGCTGTGTCACCACTTGGAAAATTCTCTCTTCTTTTCCCACCACCCTCAGCCGGCCCAGAGTCTCTTCTTCCCCAAGCCATCTTTGCCTCTTTTCTCATGATGCTCCCTAAGTCTGGAATTCCCTCCGGCCCTTCAAAGTCTTCCTAAAAACCTACCTCTTCCATCAGGCTTTCCCTAGCTCCACATCCCTATAGATTTCTCATTTATGCTTCGTATACTATCACATCTTCAAGGATGAGATTCCCCCCCCCCTCGTCTCTTTGTAGCTATGCTAAACACAGGCACCTAGAACTTTTCGGCTTCATGAATGTATATCCCCGTCTCTGCCTATGTGCCCCACTCCGTCCTTGTCCATCCTAGACACGGGTCTAAGCCTTGGGAGAGGGACCCATCCTGTAAGCCTCCCTGGGTGTTTTCAGATAGCACGGATTTCCACGCCTGGCAAAGTGTGGAAATTCATGTTGTCATCATGGCTGAATGTAGCTGCCAGATTATGGCACAGGCCAGAACTCGGGTTTGCATAGGCTGTGGTGGCGCTTCGCCTGGGCTATTCTTTGGGACCATCCTCAAGGAAAAACCCAGGCTAAGTGCTGCCATGGCCTGGGCAACAGACGCCATACCAGTGGGTCATCACGTTTGATGGCCTGCTTACGCTTACCCCGGTCTGCAGTGCTTCCGGGCAGCCATGGTGGCCTCACAGGCCACCCATCAGGGAGGGGGGTGGGCTGCATGTCCGCACACCATTCTGACCCTCTCTGGCATCACTCTTGTTTGGCACCCAGGCCAAATTCTGCCCAGACTGAGGGCCTCATTGTGGGCAGGATTAAAGCGTGATGGCACTGAAAACATCCCCTATATGCCTTGGGAGAGGGACTGGTCTCTAATCTTGACTGGTCAGCACCAGGCACATTGCTGGTGCTATACAAGTAACAAACAACAAGAACATAAAGTACTAAGTCATCAACTTACTTGGCCTCAGTTTTCCCAGTTCTCCAAGCACCTCTTTTTCCATCAACTCTACCTACGTAATTTAGAACATCCATTGCTACAAATAAAACAAAGTTTTAAAAGGTATTTCAGAATGTGAAGCAAAATGCACAAGCGCATATCTAAATGTTCAAGTGAGCCACCATCTGTCCATTCGCCTGTACATGAAAGTGACTCCACAGGAATGAACACAATTATGATTTAGACCCACATATGCCCCATACCACATTCCTATTAAAAAAAACAAAATCAAAAAACCTAAAATGTAAGTTAAACAACAAAAACTAAAACATAAGTTAAGAGAAGTTAAGAGAAAATTGAGGAAAAGGAAGACATTTTTATATCCTGAAACACTGTGCTTGACACTAAATACATTAACAGAGATTTTTAAATGGTTCCCATTGTTATGCACTGTACTCATAAAGCTTTTAGTACTGATTTCTAATACACAAGTGTGTTGCTGTATTTCACCGGCAGTCTGCCTATTCAATGCAGCAAAGTCAGGAACGTAAACATTTCTAACATCAGTTCTAGTTTTATAGTTATTTTACTTATGTATCTTTTGAGGGCATTATTATATCAGGCTAAGTACTACCAATGCCTTATTGTGCTAGGAATTCACCCTCACATCCAGCCGCTCAATCCAAGTAGCTTTGGAAGAGCATCAGTATTTTAGACACAGATTCACAGGGCAAAATATGCCATGCATGAAAGCTTTGGTGATCACCAGGGTTCCTGGTTTTCTGTTTAGTGCAGAAAACCAGAGAATTCCAAGTTTTTCTGGGAAATTTCTGCCTGCAAAAGCTCAGTGGCGGCAGCAGCGGCAGTGGCAATTTAAAAGAGGCGGAAGCTCTGTGAAGGTTCTTGTACGTGCCTGTGTCAGAGAAGAGATTTGGTGCGGGTGTGTTTGAGAGAAGAACACAGCCATATCTGGCTTTTGGTAAGGCAGATGTATGCTGGGGTATGTGCCGAGGAGGAGAGAGTTGGAGTGGCACCCCTCCCACCTGCAGAGGGAGAAGCTTGGGCTTCGTGCCTGGGCTGGCTAGTGTGGGATATTGTTTTATTTTGTTATTGGAGTGGCATTGGCAACTAGTCCATCAAATTGTCACAAAAAATGAATTTGCAATAAATACTTTAAAATTAGAAGCAGTCAAAAATCACAGGTTTTGGTGTTTTTAATCAGAGCATTTAGGGTCCCCCCTGCAGAGAATTTTCAATTTTTTGGCAGAGAAAACTAGGAACCCTGGTGATTACATTTCAAGATTCCTTGGTATGCAACATCTAAATTAAAAGGACAGAATAGAGTGAAACTTGAAAGATTTTTGATTCTGTAGAATAAGCCACCTAATTTATTGAAGAGTAATAATACAATCAATGAGAGCTGCTCTTCCACCAGGATCTGCCTATACAGCATTGCTTAACCCTGCTCAGAGCTCATCCACACAATCCTGACCGCACTAATTTTACCTGGAAATCCTCCAGAGTATGTGGTTTCACAATTGTGTCTACTGTGCTTAGAGCACTGTCAGAAGCCCTGCCTACAGTAACACTCACATTTGATGATGTCATCACCAAACCAAGGCTGAGTGTAAGAACAGTAGAAAGTTTTAGGGAAAGTTTCACAACATTTTCTTAATTGGAATTCTCATCTGGAAGACCAGCTGGTGATCACTGTCTCATGACTACTAAACAAAAGAGTGCTTAGCTTCAAGAGAGACACATGCTAGCAAAACTAAAGAGACCAAAGTTTTGTCAACAACTCTAGTAACAGTAATAAAATGCCATTTGTTTTATGCTTTACCTTCTTTGTGATCTAGTATTTTGAACACCGAAGTAGTGATCTCTACGTAAGGTCACACAGGGACAGGAAGTTATAGTAAACACCTTGAACATACAGCTTCTCTATATGGCTTTGCTTTAGTAGATTTTAAAAAACCTACATACCTATTTTTTTATCCTTTTTGTTCATAACTAGTTGATGCAAACGCTCCTTTAGTTTGTTGTAGTCTCTCTCTTTCCGCTTCATATCATGATTGTATTGGGTAGCTCGGCTTGCAATAATATTCTGTAATTTTTGTACCTGGAAAAAGTAATTGCCACCTACTGAAGTTTATGCACATGTTCTCCATTAAAAAATTAACATATAAAGCTACTCTATTTTAAAATACGTAGTTCAGGAGTAACTGCACATCCAACTTGATTAATTGCTTAACTAATTAGTTAATGAGTAATTACTCATGGTAGTTGAGGAAAAGCAACTGTTACTTTCAGAACCAATTAAACATTAATACAGAAGGAAGGAGCTTTCATATGGCCACAATTCTTAAACCACTTGCTTCGATGTAGCCCCAGAGAAGTCAATGGCATTAAGCAAGTATTCCGAGGATTACATCTTTAGTAAGAAAAATATTTATCATCTTTTTCATTCTGAAAGTCCACAAGGAAACACACAGGAAATATTCCCTTATTCAGAAATAAAAGGGATGTCCCGCTTTTGGAGGGGATGGTCGGAGGGATGTGCAATTGCATTCCTGTGGCTTCCATCTGACCCTGTCTCTTCTGAGCATTGTGACATCATGATGCTCAGTAAAAAAAGGAGCATGCTCACGTCAGAAAAGGGCAAAAACCCCTTTCACACCACCCCTTTCTGATGTGTCCATGACATTATGGTGCCAAGTGGCGTGGCCATGTCAGAAAGGAGTGAAGCGATTCTTCCACCCCACTGTACCCTGCAAACACAATTCTGCTGGCACGCTTGGTGGTGGTGGACAAGTTCACCAGATGTCTAAATAACCACATTCCTAGATTGAGAAAAATTGACACATTTGATAGTTTTATAAACAGTCATATTTGATGTTAAAATTAACACTTAATTTATGCAGTCTTTTCAATAAATTTAACATTGAGGCTAATTATGCATGGATACAACTGCAATCGAAAATTGTGTCACAGTATATATTTAAAAGAATCTCATTCTGATTTTTCCAAGCAGTACACTGATAATTCAAAACCTTGTTGCCCTAGCACACTTCTCAGTAGATTCTGTTTCTTGTCTCTTCAAGGCACAAGGTGGTGGTCTTGGTCTGGATTATGTTCATGTGGTTCCTCAACACCATTTTAATATGTTTCCATTATTTGCTTGTGTTCTTATAGCCCTCTCTATCCCAAGGGCTCAAAGCAAGTCACAACGCAAACAAAACTCAGTATAAATGTAACCCCTCCCTGCAACAAAACCTACCCCTATCCACCAAATGTCTGGCTAAATAGGAAGGTCTTATGCTGCCTCCAGAAAGATGCCCAAGATTGGGCTAGGGTAAACTTCCAGAGGAAAGAGTTCAACAGCTGTGGGAAGTCAACAAGAAAGACTCGCTGTGGGCCTTGGCTATATACACACTTAGCACCACGATGGAATTAACAGGAGGCTATTCTTTCCTAACCTTAGGGATTGCAATTATTCTGTATTGGTAGAAAGGTCTTAGCAGATAGCCAATTCCTACGCCCTATTCTGAAGATCAAACTTCAGCGTGTTTTCATCTTATTCTGAAAATTTTAAGAAGGCATCATATGACTGCGCACGAGCCTGCGTGATAAGACAGAGAAGCCGCCATTTGCTGTGATCAACATGAAAAGCATCTTAATTTTCTCCTAGTATACGAGACTGGTTTTAGGAAACCAAACCATCTCTGTGTACTTCGAATGGTTTCACCTGCATGCCCTCATTTGAGACAAATATAATCCTGCAATTCAAAACAGCAACCAAGACAAAAAAGTTATAATCAAATATTATATATATAATTATATATATTGTATAGAGAGAGAGCTACAATCACTCTGTATAGTATTGCTAAAGTCCAGCCCGCCTTACTGTTTCCACCGCAAAAACCCTAGTCCATGCTTTAGTCATCTCTTGCGTTGACTACTGTAAACTTCCTCCTCACTGGTCTCACCTGCTCTGATCTCACCCCCGCATCTCCAGTCAATGCTCTGCTGCCAGTCATGCACTTTGCCAGTCGCTCTGACCACGTTCAGTGCCTCCTCTCCACCCTACACTGGCTCCCTTTACATGAACGCATTCAGTACAAGCTCCAGGTCTTCACCTTCAAGGCTCTTCATGGCCTTGCTTCCCCATATCTCTCCGCTCTTGTATCCTGCCACACTCCTGCTTGGGAGCTTTGTTCCTCCTCTGCCCCCATGATCCTCACCTGCTCATGACCCTCTTGCTCCTCTAAACGCCTTTGCCCCTTCTCTCTTGCTCCCCTCATGCCTGGAACAGGCTCCCTCTCTGGATACATTTGTTCTGCTTCCTCCTCCCAACTTTCAAATCTCTCTGAAAACCTTCTTCTTCTGTCAGGCTTTCCCTAGCTCATCATGAGTGAAATTGCATCCACTTCTCCCTCACTCAAAATCTAGTTCCCTGCTACTAAGTGAAGCACATGCACCTGCAACTTCTCAACCTCATGGATGTACTCTTGCCTCAGACTAAGATCCTTGGGGGTAGGGACCTGTCTATAACTGCTGATTGTACAGCACCATTCACTACTTGCACTATATAAATAAAAAATATATTAACACCACCACTCCATCAACAGAGATGAAGACCTGATTTGAGGCCTGACCCACAGCTTGGGAGCTTCGGCCTTACAGATAAGTCCTTCAGTTAGTCACATTTATTTTAAATGTTTTGCATAAATGTTCAAGTTGACTCACCTCATCCTTTTCATTTTTAAGGAGCTGGTGCAGATTTCTGTTCTTACACTGCAACTGTCTGTCTCTTTCTTGAAGTCCAACTATTTCCCTTCTAGCAGTTTCAAGCTGCTCCTGTTAAAAAAATAAATAAATAGTGTCTTACTTAAAGTTTACCAAAATCATTTTAGATAAGTTTGGGGTTTTTGAACAATTTGAACCTTAGAATACAGAACAAGGCTCCCATCCTGTGCTCTGCAGCAACTAGGCCTGGACTCTATGGCACCCAAATATTGTGAATTGGTAGTTCTGTGCAACTTCACTGAAATATAGAATAAAAGACAGTATTTCTTTTTTTAAATGATACTGAATGGTATTAGTTTTATGCTAGCCATAATTTAAAACAAACACTCAATGTGCTGCAAAAGCACTGCCTTTTTTTGCAGAAAAGCAGCTAATTTGTGTGTGTCACCACAGGCTTTTTTTTTTATGGTTTGGAACAATAGAACAACTAAACTCAGTGAAACAACTGAATTGAAATGTCATCACTAAGACATCTAGTCCATGGGCTAATTCTGTCTTACAGCGGATTTTTGTTTGCTCCCTTTTTAATTCCTAGATCTGGCCTACAGATCTAGTTCTTACCTTCAGGCACTGAAAAAGCAAGCAGAGCGGAGAGCATGCACTCAAGGGAAAAAAAAGAGATGAATCCATGGCTTGGATCCATGATCTGGACCCCCCTCTTCTTTCCTCCATCCTTACTCAGCACACACTCCTGTGGCACCTGTACTAATTTACAAAGGGCCTGTGGGAAGGAAAAGGTTTCCTACCCCAGCTTTAGGTGAATGGTTGAAATGTATCACTGAAGCAGGTGATGTCATGTTCGCTTTTTGAAGATCTTCTCTGTCCTATCTCCTGCCCCCTTCTCCAAAAAAGCCATCATGGAGGACTAACTTCTTTATTATTAATAACGAAAGCTTAAATTCTATAGTCTAGCACTGCAGCATGAGGCTATTTTACCCTAGAACTTCTATTTCTAAGGAACAGCAAAATATATGAACACCCTCTTTCTTATTTTAAAATACAATCGGTTTTGAATAGAGAAAACCCATAAAAAAGAAAAATATCTGGCCAAAATGTAACTGAATACATAAAAAGCCTTGCAAAATGCAATACCTGTTACATTAGAGACCACTTGATTATCACTCTTAAGCTGCAATCCTCAAGCCACTTATTTTGCAATAGGACTACTGACTGCAATGGAGACAAAACAGTGGCGATGATTTGGGGTGGGGTGGGGCTAACATCCATTGACAAGGGGTATGCATATGCAAGCTCTCTCATTTCAATGTGTCAGTTTCAAAGCAAGACCTTTTAATACTGTAGATTTAGAGTGAACAGGAAAATACATTTTTTAAATCTTACAAAGAAAAGTCCAGTTTAGTGCCACTTCAACTTAAGGGTGGAATCAATAGCCGTAGGGAACCCTTTCCCTCCCCCATCCCTTTAACACACCTGCACATGGGGTAAGTAAAATGGCAGAGTGAAGTAGGGATTAGCCTTACGTAACAATTCATGTTTTTAAAAACAGGAATGAACCAAGTCTTAACACTAAATGTCAGGGCTACTGTTATGCAAGATGTAAAGCTCTTGAGTCTGAAAATAGCACCTAGGAAAACGGCATTCTAATTCCACTGGTGATCTCTGGTTGCTATAGCAATACAAGTAATGCAGACCACTCTTCTTGCTGACTACAGCTACAGAGTACTCGGGTGTGCACTCAAGTCACAGATGCCTTGTTGGATACCACGTACCATGGAAAGGGACCCGGTTTCAAGACCAGCTCTGCCAATGCACCTCCCTTGTCTAATTTTGAATATCTGTTTCTTAAACAACAGCAACAGAAGAGAGTAACTAGTTCTCATTTAGTCCATCCCAAGATGTTAAGAGGATAAGCACAAGAGACAGGAGAATTGGTTACCTACCTTCGTGAATTCCTTTCTCTCTTACTCTCCTGATCCTCCTCCGCTGGGTAGCTCTAGTGCTGGCCGATAGGAGGCAGATGACATCATTTCTTTTATGCGCATGCGCGCCAGGAGTTACCCGGTCCCTCAGTCCGTAGTATAGCCGAGTGCCCCTGTAAGTAGTATCCCCTGACAAAACATAACTTCAGGAAAAAACTGTAATACCTTAAGTCCATAAGATTGAGAATCAAGTTTGAACTGCGACCCAACATGGTCAAAAAGTGAGAAAAGTTAAACAGTTGTATACACGAGATGCTGAGTGCTGTACGGCAGGGAGGATCAGGAGAGTAAGAGAGAAAGGAATTCACGAAGGTAGGTAACCAATTCTCCTTTCTCCTCTTACCTCCTTCTCCTCCTCCGCTGGAATGTACCAGAGCCAAATCCCTCCTCTACGGGTGGGAGCCGACAGCACTGGGAGC
>QEPC01014770.1:2469459-2481065 GCA_003113815.1 Sphenodon punctatus | reverse complement strand
GAGCTTCCGCGGAACGCATCCTACCGGCCGAGGCAGATGATAAGACTGAGGGACCGGGTAGCTCCTGGCGCGCATGCGCATAAAAGAAATGATGTCATCTGCCTCCTATCGGCCAGCACTAGAGCTACCCAGCGGAGGAGGAGAAGGAGGTAAGAGGAGAATCTGGGTTCTTTTAAACAAGACAGGCAAGAGAGGAAGGTAGCGGTCAGTGCAGGAGGCAGGTGCATGAGCGCCGTGCATGGGGGAGCATTTCAAATTAGAGGCTCCATGCACAGCCGCCCTGTCCATGCACTGCCTGCCTTGGTTTTTCCCCCAGAGTGCCCCATGCGTGGACTGGGTGGGCAGTGCATGGGTCACAGGAGCACGCACCCCCATGCACCTGTATTCAAACAGACCTCCCCCACGTAGACGTCAAGCGTCCACACGTGGGGAGGTCTCATTTTAAAAACACCGTATGAAACCTCTCCCACCAACTCAACCCCTCAGTTCTAACCAACAGCTGAAAGCTGTTGCTGGACTTCCATCAATGTTAAGAAATTCTTCAGCCAGCGATTCCCCTTCTTCTCAGGCTGAGACACAGAGAATACACTACTCTCAAATCTGGAAATGTCCTCTTGGGTCAAGATGACTCATGTTAGTAGACCAGCCCAAATAAAAACGTGAGGTTAAGAAAACCATTTCCTAGCATTGAAAAAAATATGACCCCAGTTACAAAGCACATTTAAAGATTAACAAAACAAAAAACCCAAACTACCAAGAGACCTTAAATTTGATTTGAGAATGGTAATGCATGATGCTATCTTCCTTATGTACAGATGGACACTAACCGGCTAATAAACCAAATGCCTTCCATCAGTGAGATTAGGATTCAGAAGCTATTTCCTCCTCTCATTACCCCAACAGCTTAATGAGTTTTCAATTGGCTGCAAAAAAACACTCCAGAAAAAACCACCATGCAGGACAATTAAAACTTGTGGCAAATCAACAGATACCCCTGGAAATAATTGATAAGTATGTTAAATGAAAGAGAAGCACTGAATTATAATGCGAGTTAGAAAGTCAATATTCTACCTTTAGTTTGGCATAGCAGTTCTGCAGATGGTCCATGTCACTCCCCAGTTTCAGATGCTGTGTTTCCACCTCTTCCTGTGCTCGGAGATTCTTGCCTTGAAGCGCAAGCAGCTCATACATACAATTTAAGACTGACACTACACTTAGTTCTTTACCTTTGGACTCTGCAAAAAGCGAAGGGAAGCCAAGGGTTGTCAGCTCCTATTAGGACAGAGAGAGAGAAAGGCAAGTGAGCCAATTTCCATATTCAGACATAAATGCCCTTTTGGCATCAAATTCCAACTGCTTCTATTAGTAAGCAGCAAGCAACCAAGAGCCTACATCATGAGAGTACTTACTCCCTTCCACCCCCGCACCAAAGCCCGCAACCACTCTCCACAACCCACTAAATGCCATATCAGATTTCCCCATGTAAAAGTGATTTACCCTGTTAAGATAGGAGAGACACTGTTCAACATTCTCTTCTGTGCAGAAGGCACTGAAAAAGATGTGTGCACTTTTGGAGAGCGGCAGTGGCGAGCGTAGCACTTGTTGCACATTTAGGTTTGAGGGAGACATCTTTTTCTCCGAGGTATGCCAAGAAGTATTTTTGCTATCTAAAATTAAAAAGTTTTATGACAAGTATCATTTTATCTATGTGCTAGATATTCAAGCATCTAAGTTAGGCCATTTTTATGGGGAAAATGTCTCTTCCCCCTTTCAAGAGCCACCACTAATGAATTTGTTTGCATGCTCCCATTTCTCATGCACTTTCAAGATTTGCAGTGAGGCTTTCTTACAGAGAAATTCATTGTATGTCTTTGCTTCATGTTAAGACATACACGTATGTTTTGTAGTTAACGCCACAAAATATATCTTTTTCTTTATCTCACACCAAGTCAAAACACAATGCAAGACAGAAAACATACAACAGTTATTACAAGTTAAACTCTGAAAAGGCATGACTATTCAGAATTCTCTCACATGCAGAAAGCAGTTTTAAATGGTAACAAAATTATGCAAAAGCCAGCATAACAATGGTATAATCTATTTTATTCTTAGCATTTTCACTTATGAAATCATATTTAATGCATAAAACTGATCTAGTTCTTTAGCAGCCTATAAAATGATCTACTCGACAACACTTATACTCAAGTTAGAAGTATTATCAATTTTATCATCCAACTACAATATTTTACCTGATGACAGTGTTGGCACCGTAATAGTCCTCCAATCTCCCATAGTAACAAACACAGCCAGGGTACATGAGCAATTGGTTCAGCAGGAATGCGTTTAGTACAATTGCTGGTAAAATCTACTACGTAGGCATCTCCTAAAATAGCAAGGACATTTCAGATTAACAATAGTGACTAATGCAGCTAGAAGATTAAAACAGGCACACAGCTTGGTTCAAGACATGTAGGCTTCCTCTGCACAAATAAGTGTTGTTTTCATAGATTCTCTGGACAATAAATGGGACAAATGTTTAAAATTGTAAAATTAGACAGAGCTACATTTTGGTTCGCAGCAGTTAGATAATCTAAAACTACAAATTAAGACACCAGCAGCCTGTAAAGAGGCTACAGGATCATAATGCAAATGTACTAATCCAATTGTTTTTGTTATCCGTGTACATCATTTGGAACACGGTAAGAAGGTTCCTATTAAGTATTAAGGATTTCATAACATAGCAGCAGCATATAGCTAAGTAGCAGGGTGTAATATAATAATTTTATTTAAACACAGATGTAGCAGATTTGGAACTTGGTAGAATTGTTTAAAAACCATATGTTGCTCACTTGCTGATTTCTTTCCTAATTTTAAACGCTGAAGTAAAAAAGAACATAAAATCCAATGGGAAAGACCCCAAAAGACTGATTGATGCAGGCCTAACGAACAGACACTTAACCCTGACCCTGTGAAAAACAAAAAGGAAATTACACTGGAGATGATGGGCCCACTTGGGAGGAAGGAAAAAGGTGCATTAGAGGCACCAACAATTAGGCTGTGGCAACAAAGATCTCTTCTATCAAGGAGCTAAGCAGCAGCATATGGTTTCATGCATGGCGACTGTGAAGAGAGCCACATGGGTCTAAAGATAGTCATAATACAATGACCACACAAAGCCAATTTTTCCATGCTACTTTGGTTTCCATAGGACCGTTTAAATTTACAGAGAGACTTTCCTACTTTACATCTGTAACACAAGGCGGCAGGGGAGAGCCTGGGTTCAGCCCACAATTATGCCCCCACCCCAAGGATGACTCTGAAGCCTTTTCCTTTTTGCTGCTCCACTAGCAGAATGTTTTGACATAATGCCAAGTAAGGATATCCTTTTCTACCAAGTTTTCCTGTCAAAACAAACACAGAAACCCCACTTCCTCTTTTGGACATCTCTAAAAACCATCTTTAAAAGTAACCATCTTTAAACCAACTTTAAAAAACCATGAAAGAACATGGTTTTTAAAACCATCCTTAAAAACTAATCTGGATATCTTTTAAAAACCTAAACCTCCAAAATTATTTCAAATCCACCAAAACAGATAAAGCAAAAGCAATAAGCACACAAAGAGCTTTAGCAAAAGAAGTTTGTGCTTCAGCCCCTTTTCACAACATCACCGCAGGACCCTTCTGGAATTCTACAATCAAGATAGATATGGGCAAGCACAACCTAAAACTTGCACATCACCCTAACTCTGCCATTTTATATTATTCTATTTATTTGAGTTATACATGTGATGTTACCTTGACACAGCACACTTCTGGGCTGTATTTTGGGTATGTCAGTTGACATAATTGCTAATAAGAAAAGCATTAAACACTTCAAATTGCATACAGTATGCCACATCACTTTTATGCACAGATATGGGACTGTCCAAAAATGTCATTCAAGAAAGGAATTGGGGGACAGCAAAGTTGAAGCAAGGAGGAAGTTGGTCTTAACATGGGGTGGGCCAGTGGGGAACCAAACAGCTTAGCCTGTGACAAGCTTTTATGTGGCTCCTTTTTAGATCCAGTTCCTGGATCTGGCACATGGATCCAGTTCTTACCAGTGTTAGAAGATGGGGGTCAGTACAGTGGGGCGTGTTCTATTGGGGGGGGCTGGTCTTGGGAATGGAGGTCAGTGGGATGGGTGGGCTCGGGGGGGGGACGGGGGACAGGGATCGGTGCTTGGGACAGAACTGAAGACACTAGGGGTTGAGGAAGCAGTCTGAGGCGGAGCCCCCAGACTCCCAAACCCCATTCTGCTCCTCGGTTCCGGACTGCTCTCCCCGAATGGCAGACGGTTGGGTTCCATTCCAGGATGCAGAGGCCAGGGACAGGCAGCGCTCACCTGCGCTAAGGTGCCCCGGGGCATGCATACACCTACCTTGTTGCTAACAGTACTTGGACTTGGAGCCCCCATCACCACTCTGATCCATGACGTTCCCTCTCTGCCCCAAGTCCTATGTGGCAGAGAGGCACAGACCCAGGAGTGTAAACCCAGTGCTGTAGCTGCCCCATCTCACCCAAGCCCTCTCCTGTCCGGGCTGGGTTACCAAGCAGTGAGTGAGCCGGGGAAGAGGAGAGAAAGAGGGGAGCTAAGCTGGCGGAGCCCACACTGGCGCTACTTCCAATCCAGCAGCTGAGCCAAGGCAAGAGAAAGGGGCCTGGAGCAGAGGAAAACCAACTGACCAGCTGCACCTTCCAGGCCAAGCTACTCTGACATTGCTCCCTCTCTTCACTTTGCACTAACTTTTTGAAAGACACGGGCTTGGAGAGCTGCAGCGTGTGCTTGCACCAGAGACGCCTGGTATGTGCCCGCTCCACGCCAGGCCCCAACCCTGGCAGTTAGGCTCCAGTGGGGGCCCCCAGAGCCCAGACGCAACTGCACACACACACATACACCCCCACACCCCAATAACTACACCAGTGAAAGAAGGGGGACAGGCAGGGACACAGCAGTCATTTTATTAATGCTACTTCACAGAATCATAGTGCTGAAAGGAACCTCGAGGGTCATCTAATCCAAACCCGTGCTTCAATGCAGGATGACTACCGCTACATCACCTCAGACAGATGGCTGTCTATTGAACCACCATGGGTGTTTTCAAAAAGAAGACAATAACCCACATTAGCCCACACCAGGTGCCTGTCCACCTGTTCTTTTGTTAGGTGCCCAACAGATGGTAGCCCCCACCCATAGCAGGGTCCATGGCAGGCCCACTGTGTGGGTGAACCTGGGTTAATGGGCGCCCATGTGGCTGTGTCCCATCAGCTAGGTTCACCCGCAGCATCACCTGTGTCCAGGTCTGTCAAAAACAGAGGCCCTTTTTACACAAGATGCCCCCACACAATGCATACAGGTGTGGGGAAGTCCTGTGTAAACACCGCGGCCGGTGGGTGTGCACGCGTGCTCCCGCGCAACACCCACCTCCACCCATTGCCCACACACGCAGCAACCAGTGAAAACGGCAGTTGCTCCATGCATGGAGATGGGTGTGCACCTGTGTAACCATCCCCCCCCCTGCACCGCGGGGCACTCCCCGCACAGCAGTCCGTTTAAAAAGAGCCAAAGTTGCGCCCTGCGCTCCCAGGGCCACAGACAGACAGCCGAGGAAAAGGGAGCGTGATCATGTTCATTTATTTGTGCACTTTTACCCCACCCCTCTCAGTATAAGCGACTCAGGGCAGCTCACAAAATTCACAACAGTGTAAATATAAAAATATAAAGCATATTAAAACTCCAATCATGTGCAAATAAAACCCACAGTGCAAACCCCCCAAATCAACCCCGACATACACATCCCACTTTCCCTGTTCAAGGCCACTGTCTTCTTCTCCCTGCTGGATGTCAGTGGCACTGGGCGCGATCAAGACCCCCCTCTCCCGCCAGCTGTCAGCAGCCTCGGAACAAGGAGATCGCTGGCACCACCAACTGGAGGCTGCTGAAGCACACGAAATGCAAGTAGGGGGCTGTCTGTTTATTATGCTGGGCATGCTAACTACGTAAGGGGGTGCATCCAAACATGGGCTCCAGTGGGCTAACTTACCATCTGTCTTCACCCTTTTTCTTATTGCTCCTATTAGGACAGAGCCATCATCCATTGATGCCATTTTTGCCAAAAACTCTTTTTACTTTTGTACTCCATATGCTGGATTTTTGTTGCAGGAGAGCTCACTGGCAGATTTGATGACATGCTCAAAAGTTCTGCCACTTCAGTAACTAATGCAGGTAAAAGATTAAGAGAGGCACACCAGAGTGACCACCGCACCCACTCCGGCAGCCTGTACACTCTCCCGCCACCATGGACCGGCCCTGAAAACAACTTACACGGGCAGCAGTTCCCCCTTCCTGGTAACCCCCACCCCCGCCCAACTGCCCTGCCCTCTGTCATGACATAGCCCCGAACACCACAGAAGCGGGAGGAAGCAGTTTATAAAACATTTATTCTTACTACTCCAAGAACTCACTCATAGTAATAATTATTTTTTCATAAATTAGTTTTAAGAGTTCCATACAACCCAATTTAAAATTATATATTGTAGCTAGTCTACAAGCTTTACACTACACATATTTGCACAAATTAAGGCAATTCAGATTTTGAATGTCAAGTCTGAACTTGAGTAGGAGTAGATGTCTACATAAATGAGGTTTAAGAACTAGTTCAAGTAATCAAGTGTTGGAACATAATCGTTTTTTATAGTACTGCAATGTAATCACATTACACCATCTGGCATTTTAATACCACATGCAGTTTCACAAATAATATATGGTGGTCTAAATCCATCTTCTCCAATATTATTAAATATCCTCTTGGAAAGTTTTAATTCTTTTTTCCCAACATTAGAACAACTTAAAATAAAAAGACTCATCAGCTAGCCTTACTGCAAATATTTTAGCTGCTACACTTTGCAAAATGAAGGTATGTTGAAACTTCAAGATTAACCTTGCTGAATGTATTAACTTATTGCTAAAACTAGTTTACATTTATATAAAACATAACATGATTCCCTCTGTTAAGATTAGATTCTAAAGGGAGCTATGAATCAGCTTAACACTTTTACATTTGTCAAGTAATCCCAACCACAGATGGCTCTATTATCCAGATGAAACACAAACATCATTCTATGCAAATTTAGGGCACACACAAGTCTTTCAATCACAACTTTAGGTTTACTGTTAAGTGCCACAACCAGAAAGTTTTGTTTTTTTCATGCAGTCACCTTGAAAATCTAAGATCCTTGCCCCTGGAATTTGGACAACTGCAGATTAACTCATTCCAACATTTTAGTATTCTATTCTGCAATTTTGGAAGATTCCAAAGAGCAGATAGAACGCCACCTATCTGAAGAACAGGAAGGCTTCCAACAAGAGGAACAGTGCAGCCAATTTTATGTCAGGTTAACCACAGAGAAGAACAGGGTGATCAAAAGGATGATGGCTGTCAACTCTTTTGTCAATGTCAAAAAGGCATTTGACTCGGTATGACATGACAGCTATCGATTGTTCAGATTGTAATACGGCAGAGGTGGGCAAATGGCATGCAGCTCTTGGGCACCTGTATTGTGGCTCTTGACAGAAGTAGCTGCGAGGAGAGACATCCATGCAGTTCCTTCAGGAGCAAAAGCTGCCGAGTCACCATTTCAACCCTGGAGCCTCACGAGGGCCATGGGAGCATGCTTTGTGCTGCTACTGCTGATGCTGTCCAAACCCACCAGACCACCTGGGAGCTAGAGCTTTGATGCGAGGGGAAGAGTTTGAGGGTAGTCATGCTGCCCCATTTCTGTGGTCGGGAGGCCATGATTGATGTAATGCATCTTGTGGCTCTCTGTGATATGAAAAATTTGGTATGTGGCTCTTGGGAACTTTTCCCACCCCTGTCTCAACAGGGTTAGCAAGAAACTGCTAACCCTGTTGAGAAATTTCTATGAAGAGGAAAGTTCAGCAATTCTGGTCAACAGAGAGGAGAGGCAATTGGTTTGAGATGACAATTGGACAAGACAACCCAGTACCTCCTAGTATAAATTCTTGTTTTAACCAAGAGATTGATGGATGTAGCTGCAATGGCTGAATGTTTTGGGGGTAATGAGCCCAACAGCCTAAAGTCAGTTTATGATGATATGTTAGACAACTCTTAATGTAGGATTTTAGAGCCTGCCAAAACCCTTTATAAGATCAGTCAGCAGTTTAATATAAATCTGGGCACGCCCAAGGAGATGGTATTTTTCAAAAGAAGAGAGCAGTGCAGATATTAAAATAGTGCACAATGTAGACAATCATCATCTACCTAGGAAAACCTCCTCATGTGGGACAGTGATTGCTTTAGGAAAATTAAAAGAAGGGAGCAGTTGGCATATGCAGTTCTGGCTGATTTCAAGCCAGTACGAAGGCAACAAAGGAATCTTTCTAAACACAAAATCTAAGCTGTCGAAGATGTATGTGTTTTCATCCCTGCTTAATGTGGTGAGGACGGGGACCGACACCTTCAAGAAGCTAGCAAAAAGAGACTACTGACCTCTAAAATGAAATGTTATTGAGTGCGGACACTTCAGGCCTATAGGCCAAACATGTTCCACAGCCTTTTAATATGCTCCCCATTCCAACTCATGAATTTAGTCCACGGATCCAGACCTCACATCCAAACACACCTCAGTGTCTTCCCCCTCAGCGTACATCCTTAGCGTGGCTTCTTCAGCCTCTCTTCTCCTTTTCTCCACCCAGAATCTATTCCTTCAGCCTCTCACTCTTCTATTTCTAGGTCTTAAAAAAAAGTCATCTCAACCCCTATCTGGCCCGCAGGCTGTTACTAAATAAAGTGGCCCATGGAGGGGAAAAAGGTTCCATCCACCCTTGTGATGGAAGCTGTTTCTGGTAAACCGACAGGCATTAGAAACAGGAAAACAGACAGATGCAAAAGGGACAGTAGATGATGCGATTAGGAAGAAGTTCAAACTATCTGAATATATATGTTGGATGAAGGACGGTTGTTTGCTAAAAACTGGTAAAGGGCAAACCAAGAGGCAGAGTGTGCAGGAAATGGGTAGATGTTAACAGAGTGGCGCCTAGGCACAGGAGAGGGCAAAATGGAGAGTGGAGCAAACATGATTGGTCCCTGAGGTTGTCAAACTAGGGGACAAACTCAACAATTGGCACGGTTTTATTCTGCATTTTACAATTCTTATCCTCATTACAGCTGTAAAGCTACTGCTTTCTACTCAAATCCTGTACTAGTTTGTACCACTTTATCCTAGTATGCTATAGGGCTCATGAAAAGCATGTAGTAGTCACACTGCCACCACTCTTCTGCACCCAAAGAGCATTTTTAAGAAAGGGATTCCAACCCCGCCCCTCCCCAGAGCTAACCTTAAGGGAAATAAAAAACTGTCCAGCTTGCAGGCATTTCTCAATTTCTCACTGAGTGTATCTCTGCACTATAATCTTTATGCAAAGTTCCATTTCACAACTTCATTTACATCTTAAGAAGCCTTACTATTTAACACGTGTTTGTTGATTTGGATCTCCTATACATTTACATCCACATAAAAGACAAAAGCTCAAATTTGCTGCAGGATACAGATTAATGTGTCTAAATATTAGGCAATTAATTTAGATTTTTACTCCACCCTATCTCCTCAGGCTCAGGGCATCTTATTTAACTTATTTATTTATATGTACATTTTCACTCCGCCCCTCTCGTTACAAGCGACTCGGGATGGCTCACAAAATTCATAATTAAAACACAATATAAATAAAAATATATAAAACAAAACATATATTAAAACTCTAATAAGAACATAACGTAAGTAGTGCCATACTGAGTCAGACCAATGGTCCATCAAGTCCAGCATCCCGTCCTCCAACAGTGGCCAATCTTGATCGCATGGGAGAAGAACCAACAGTCACAGTGGGTAATCTGTTCTCTCCCAGCTCCCGACAGTAAGAAGTTCATCCCGCAAGCTACTGGGCGAATAGCCATTAATGGACCTACTCTCCAAGAACTTATCAAGTCCTTTTTAAACCCAGCTATACTACTGGTCTTGACAAGGTCCTCTGGCAACAAATTCCATAAGTTAATTGTGTGTACTTCCTTTTATTTGTTTTAAATCTGCCGACAACTAGTTTCCTGGACTGTCCCCTAGTTCTAGTACTATTTGAGAGGGTAAATAACTGTTCCCTATCTACTCATTCCACACCACTCAAGATTTTATAAACCTCTATCGTATCCCCTCTCAGTCTTCTCCTTGCTGAGCTGAAGAGACCCAGCTTGTCAAGCCTCTCTTTATACAGAAGCCGTTCCATACTCTATCATTCTCGTTGCCCTTTTCTGTACCTTTTCTAGTTCCGCTATGTCTTTTTTGAGATGGGGCAACCACAACTGCACACAATATTCCAGGTGCGATCGCACCATTGATTTGTATAGAGGCATTATGACATCCTCAGTTTTATTCTCTATCCCTCTGCAAATAACTCCTAACATTCTATTTGCTTTTTTGACTGCTGCTGCACACTGGGCTGAGGATTTCAGCGTATTGTCCACAATCACTCCCAGATCCTTTTCCTGAGTGGTAACTCCTAGCTTAGTACCCAACATTGTGTAAAAGTTTGGATTATTTTTCCCTATGTGCATCACTTTGCACTTGTCCACACTAAATCTCATCTGCCATGTAGATGCCCAGGCACCCAGTCTCATAAGATCCTGGTGCAGTTCTTCAGTGTCTACTCATGTTTTAACTACCTTGAAGTCATCTGCAAATTTGATCACCTCACTCTTGACGCTCTTTTCCAGATTAATGAATACATTAAACAGCATCAGTCACAATACAGATCCCTGGGACACACCACTTTTTACATCTCTTCATTGTGAGAACTGACCATTTAGTTCTACTCTTTGCTTCCTATCGTTTAACCAATTTTCGATCCATAGTAAGACACTATTTCCTATCCCATGACTTCTTAATTTTCTCAAGAGTCTTTTATGTGGGACCTTATCAAATGCTTTCTGGAAATCCAGGTACACTATATCTACCAGGTCTCCCTTGTCCACATGCTTATTTACATCTTCAAAGAATTCTAACAGATTAGTGAGGCATGACTTACCTTTGCTAAATCCATTAAGTCATGTTTATCAACATACCCAGCGAGTCTGTTCTTAATGATAGTTTCTACCATTTTGCCCGGCACCGATGTCAAGCTTACTGGTCTGTAGTTTCCAGGATCACCTCTGGATCCCTTTTTAAATATCGGGGTTACATTTGCCACCCTCCAGTCCTCAGGTACAGTGGCAGATTTTAGCAATAGGTTACAAATTATTAACAGTAGGTCTGCAATTTCATATTTGAGTTCCTTCAGAACTCTGGGGTGAATACCATCTGATCCTGGTGATTTGTCAGTATTAGTATTTAGTAGGGGCGGGAAACCGGTAGAATCCGGTATCCGATAATGCCGGTACCGGGCGTACCGGCATTATCGGATTTGACCCGGTAATCCGGACCGGGTAACGGATTTTTTTTGCATTGCAGCCATTTAAAAATGGCTGCAATGTAAAAAAACTGCCCCAGCAAAAAAGTTTTTT
>QEPC01014770.1:2397491-2418095 GCA_003113815.1 Sphenodon punctatus | reverse complement strand
ACATGGACCTGCCTGCTGTCATTCTCATCGTAACCAAGCCAAGTACGTGCACTTGAGACCTCGCATCTTCATGAATGTTAGACCCCTTGTCTCTCCCTCTGTTCCCCTTCCTAAGTCTCTCCCCCAGCTCCTGTCTCTCAGATTGTAAGCCCTAGGGGCAGGGACCCTGTCTATTTTATTACTTTGTAAAGTACCAGGTACACTGCTGGTGCTATATAAATGTTTGTTAATAATAATAATAATAATATATTGCATTGCATGTATCATATACTGCAATTTTGATGTCAACCATATCAAGTTTGTTTACAACAACTTGTTTTTTAGCAACAGTTTTGAGTTATAATAAAGATTTTGATATATTTTACATTGAAGCTTTTGGCCATCCACATAACATTTACAGAACAGCTTTTGGGCTTCTCTCTTTTGCCTCAGTGCTACATTAACGCACATCTCAGACAGAAGCAGGAAGCTTCGGGTTACCCCGGCTGGTGTACTGATGCCGCAAAGAAAAAGCAGTAGTGAAAGAGTACAAAGCCAGAGAGGGAGTGCGTTTGAGGCCCAGTAAAATTGAAAAGAACCCCGCTAAGAGACAAATTGCAAAGCTGTGTTTAAATTCCCTGTGGGGTAAATTCAGACAAAGACCCAACCATTCCCAAACGTGCATAGTGATGGATCCCAATGAACTTTTCAAATATGTGTTTGTTCCATATTACGAGGTCTCGGCGTGCGATTTTATCGACGACAAGACAGCCTCTGTAACTTGGAAATACACGAAAGAACAGGCCCTAGCAACCACAAACACAAACATGTTTATAGCGTGTTTTACAATGGCTTACGCCTGATTAGAGCTGTACAAACTGGACCGTTTACAGGAATGGTGTTTGTACCACGACACGGATTCTGTGATCTTTGTCAGCCGTGAGGGGGACTGGAACCCGCCCCTGGGGGATTACTTAGGGGATTTAACTTCAGACATTCCGGAGGGGGAGCACATAGTAGAGTTGGTCTCCGCTGGTCCTAAGACGTACGGCTACAAGCTCTCGAGCGGGAAAGTCTGTATGAAAGTAAAAGGGATCACCCTTAATTCTGGAAATTGTGAAAAAATCAATTTTGAGAGCTTGAAAGACCTTGTGGGAGACTACTGTTCAAATCCTGAGGCGGATAACCTCTGCTCTATCACAGTACAACAGCCCGGAATAGTGCGTCAGAAAAAATACTGTACTGTAGAAACAAGGGTGCTAAAAAAGACTTAGAGAGTTGTTTATGACAAAAGAAATCTCAGGAAAGATTTTAATAAGCTGCCGTTCGGCTATTGAGTAAGATGCAGGGATATACACAGTTTGTGCATCCCTTTTCCTGCAAACTCGCCGGACTTTCCAACTTAGGGAAAATGTATTTTATTAAGCAATTGTTATAAAATAATCATAGATTGTTATCGCATGGACCTGAAAATATTGTGTGGTGCTATTCTTGCTGGCAACCTTTGTATAAAGAATTGTTACAGAAATTCCCTTATATTCAATTTGTAGAGGGACTACCTCAAACTTTTAACGATGTAAGTTTATTTCCGCCTCATAAAATAAACTTGGTCATTGTGGATGATCTGATGGAGTCTGCTTGTGACAACAACGAAATAGAAAAATTATTTACTGCTTATGTGCATCATCAGAAATTATTCGTCCTTTATATCGTTCAAAATATGTTTTGCCTGGTTAAAAATAGCCGCTCGATAAGCTTAAACGTGAAATACCTTGTTCTTTTTTTAAAAAACGAGACACAAGCTGCAGATAGCTATTCTGGCCCGCCAAATGTACCCTGGCATGGCCCCCTTTTTTCTAGAAGCATTCAAGGACACCACTAAAAAGCCCTATGGCTACCTGCTGGTGGATTTAAACGTTACAACCCCAGAGGCTTACAGGTTGAGAACGGGGCTCTTCCCTCCCGACTGGTCTACGGTGTACACTTTTTTAAAAAGACTGGTAAAGCAATCAGGGGTTTTTATAGGGCCCTTGCTCAGTGTCGCCATCCCGTTACTGGCAAGTCTACTCATTAAATAACGATGAAGTATGCTGAAAAAATGTACCTCGTTCCAAGTCAGCAAATGGAGCATTTACGGGGTCAGGAAGAAACAGCCATGACAACCAATACCAGGCATCGGGATTCTGAAATGAAAGCCATTCTTCAAAGGCCTGATTTATCCGATTATGAAAAAGCGAAACTTTACAAGAGGGTGCTGCAAAGATATCTGGTGTTTTTCAAACAAGGTGGTAAACTAAACCTCTATCTCCCCCCAGAAGAACCGTTACCCCCGCTGCCGCCACCCCCGAGCCGCTACCCCCTTCTATCCTTCAGGAGGTCCTGGCCGTGACGAGTACCCATGTTAAGAATAATGCCGCGCTTTTGGTTCGTAAACTGGACGGCCACAAAATGCTGGCATCGTGGGATGATGGAGGGACCTTCGTGTACATGGACAGCCTGTACCGGGTTCTAATATAGTGGAGCTCATCAAAAGGGCCACACAGACTCAGGACCCTTCTAATAAGTGAATGCCTAAGGGTTGGGATTCGTTTATGAATGGCCAAGCTGAACTGAACGTTCCCACTACTGTAATGGGGTACAAAGTCCACAGCAAGCATTTAGAAAATCTCAAAGCGGATAATGACGCGCTACAAGAAACTGGTATTGCCACCCCCCAAAGAAGAAGAAAAGGTATGTTCCCCATCCCAGAGTGCCTACCCCGTAAATAAATAAAACGCCTTTTAAAAAACACACTTCTTTTTTGGGGGTTTTTAATTGATAAGTAAACAACATGTCTGGGCATGTTTGCCTGTGTACAGACCCTGGACCCGCCCCTTGTTTTTAAAAACCACCATGCGATCATTGGCCTTTAAATCATGGATGTACAGGTCTAATATTTGCTTAAAAGTGAGTCCCTTAGACCTGTTATCTAAGAAAAAAATGCAGTGATAGCCGCAGGTCATCACCGCTTGCCAGGGCACACGCCGCCCTGACACTAGCTGGCAGCTTGCGTGCTGTTGCTAGGCAACAGCACGGTGTGCAGGAAGGCAAGGCGCACGGGAAGCACCACTACCAGGGGGCGGTGCTTCCCTGCCGCTGTGAGAAAGGCTGGACCACGCCCAAACACAGAGTATGCCGGGCCGGCGGCAGGCACGGCGGGGGCTTGGGGCCTCGCCCTGAGTACGCTAGGGCCAGAGCTATATAACATACTGGCGGGGCCGAGAGCCGCCGCTGGTAATCATTTCTGAGAGGCTGGCCCCTGGTGGATCTTGCGAAGCTATCTTGTCTATTTCCTTGTTAGAGAGAGCGTGGACTGAGTCAATGTGCCCTGTGTTACCCCCCACCCCGGAGTGGATCTACGGTAAGAGTGTTTGTATAGTGGTCTAGTGTGTATTGATTCTTGTTTCCCCGTGAGTATTAGTAGTGAGGTATTGGTGTTTGGGTTCCTGATCCCTCCGCTCCTTTTTCCTCTGCTTCCATCCCGCCTCCTCCTCGCAAGGCTTTGTCCTAGAGTGCAAGTCCTAACCCCTCCGCTCACTCCTCCTCCCTGTGACCTTCCCCGATCCTCCCCTTCCCCAGAACCATCCCCCTTCCTCCCTTCACTCCCCCTGCCCACGGTGCCCTGGGCCCCTGTGTATCCCCTCGAGCGACTGGCACATCCCTTTCGCATCTCAATTCCTGTGGGGCAATTGGCTTCCTCATTCCTCCCCAATGAGGAGTCAGGTTGCCTTCTGAGTCAGAGGGAAAGCCCACCCAAAACCCTGAGGGACCATTATACCCAGATATATACTTCTCCACAAAGAGGAAGCCGCCCTTTCCCCTGTCAAGTTCTTCCCCTCCTTTCCCTTCTCCAGCGAAAGCCCCCCTGTCCTCCTCTTCCTCTCCCCTCCCCCCATGACAGAATTACCGGCACCACCCCTCCCCCTTTAACATCATGGCCTCGGAGCAACAGGTGCAAGAGTTGTTGCTCGCTGTGCAATCTTTAACCATGGGGGTCCAGGATTTAAAAGCAGAGAACTTCGGGCTAGGTATAGAGTCCTACAAGACTCCATGAAACGATACCCTGTTTCCCCTATGGAGGAGGAGGAAGGGGTTTCTAAGGGAGCAGCATCCCCCCCCTCTCCAGCCCAGTCACCAGTTGTACCTGTCCCTAGGGAACCCAAGGCCCCCCGACCTGATACATTTTATGGGGATAGGAAAGCCTGCCAGGGGTTTCTGGCCCTCTGTAATCTTACTTTTCAGACACAACCCCTTACTTATGACTCCGACCAGGCCAAGGTAGCCTATATTGTAGGACCACTAGGGGGAATAGCTCTGGACTGGGCTACCCCCCTCTTAGCTTCAGATGATGACCTATTGCAAAATTATGAAGGGTTCCTAAAACAATTCCGCTTTCTGTTCGATTACCCCCATAGAGTCAGAGATGCTGAACAAACCATTCTTCATTTACGGCAGAGAAAGACTCCTTTGCTGGATTATATAGCTCAATTTCAAAAACTAGCTTTTGACTTAGACTAGAGTGACTCAGCCTTTCGAGCCCTGTTTTGTCAGGGCCTTAATGATGAAATCAAAGATCAATTAGCTTGTGCTACTACGACCCCAATCACATTAGAGGAAATGGTTACCTTATCCCTACAGATTGATGAGAGACTCACTGAACGGAGACGGGAGAAATGCAGGGACCAAGGTATGGGAATGGGGACCTTGGGTTCCCCGGGGGCCGGTATTAATTATTATTATTATTATTAACAAACATTTATATAGCGCCAGCAGTGTACCTGGCACTTTACAAAGTAAAAAAATAGACACGGTCCCTGCCCCTAGGGCTTACAATCTGAGAGACAGGAGCTGGGGGAGAGACTTAGGAAGGGGAACAGAGGGAGAGACAAGGGGTCTAACATTCATGAAGATGCGAGGTCTCAAGTGCACGTACTTGGCTTGGTTACGATGAGAATGACAGCAGGCAGGTCCATGTTGCAAGGATAAGGGTAAACCGATCGTAGGTATAGGAATAGTGGCTCAGCAGGATAAAGAGTCAGACAGAGCAGAGCGAAAGAGGTGAGTTTTAAGGAGAGATTTGAAGGTATGAAGGGAGGGGGCAAGGCGGATGTGGACAGGGAGGGAGCTCCAGGCATGGGGGGCAGCAAGTGAGAAGGGACGAAGGCGCTTAGGGGAGCAGGGAAGGTGTGGAAGGGTGAGAGAAGGGACAGAGAAGGAGTGAAGTGCACGGTAGGCCCCACCCTGGCCCCATTGGGGCTGGGAAGCCCCGAGCCCATGCAGATAGGGGCACTACGGGGGCCCCTTAGTCCTGAGGAATGAGAGAGACGCTGCCAAGTCTGTCTGTTTTTATTGCAGGGCGGCGACTCACTTTTCAAGGGAATACCATTCCAAACCGACTTGCCCTGATACCCGTTCCACCAGGTCGGGAAACACCAGCAGCCGGGAGAATGGGGGGGACCTCCCAGTAACTGGTTATGGTTCCCTCCTCAGACTACAAAAGAAGCCTTAATCGCCCCCGCAACTATTTGTCCCACTTACCTTGCAGTGGTCAGTCCATCGGTCCCTAGTAGTTAGGGCCCTAGTTGACTCTGGAGCATCTGGAAATTTCATGGATGTTTCCTTTGCTACCCACCATGGGGTTCCCCAACAAACCCAGAACTCTGTAGAAGTGGTCCAAACTATCGATGGATCCCCCCTTACCTCCGGTCCCCTGATGAGGTGTCCCCCCACCCCACCCGGGGTGTACTATTGGATCTCACTCAGAGACAATCCAATTTGACCTAATTTCTTCTCCTCTGTTCTCCCTAGTTCTCGGACTTCCCTGGCTCCAGATCCATAACCCCTCTGTCCATTGGACCACACGAACCCTCAGGTTCACTTCCCCTACTTGTCACTCTCACCTTATTCCTTCCCCTCATGTGGTGACCATAGCCCCTGTGGCCCCTTCCCCTCCAATTGACCCCCATATCCGCTCCTAATACCATGACTTGGCCCCTGTCTTTAGCAAACAAGAGGCTTCTGAACTTCCACCCCATAGACCCTATGATTGCCCCATAGAACTCCTCCCCGAAAGTGAGCCCCCGTGTGGGTGAATTTATAATTATCTCCAGGGGAGACTGAATACTGAAACCCTACAAAATTATATTAAGAATAATTTAGAGAGAGGGTTCATCCGCCACACTACCTCCCCTGCGGGAGCCCCCCTTTTCTTCGTCCCAAAGAAAGAGGGTGATCTTCAACCATGTATAGATTACCAAGGACTGAACCAAATCACGGTTAAAAATTGATATCCCCTTCCCTTTATCCCCAAACTCCTTGGGAAGCTTCAAGGAGCAACCATTTTCACCAAACTGGACCTGAGGGGTGCTTATAACCTGGTACGAATCAAGGAGGGGGATGAATGGAAAACTGCCTTCCACATGACGTTCGGACATTTTGAATATTGTGTTATGCCCTCCGGTCTTGTAAACGCTCCTGCTACCTTCCAACACTTTATTAATGACATTCTAGGAGACTTACTTGATTTATACATAATAGCATACCTTGATGATATCTTTATTTTTTCTTCCTCTCCGGAGGAACATGTACACCACATACGGACTGTCCTAAAGCGTGTGTTGCTCCATAAACTATATTGTAAACTCGAGAAATGTATTTTTCATGCCTCTTCTGTCCCCTTTTTGGGCTTCATCGTTTCTTCCAAGGGGGTGCATATGGATCCGAGCAAGCTCGAAGCCATTAATCGTTGGCCAGCCCCCACCTCAGTTAAAGCCTTACAAAGGTTTTTGGGTAGTGTGAACTATTACCGACAATACATCCCACGGTATGCGGATCTCACTAAACCCCTTACTACTCTACTACGGAAGGGAGTACCTTTTGAGTGGGGGGCCCTTCAAAATAACGCTTTTGTTCATCTGAAGCAAACATTTATGTCCGCTCCCCTTTTGCAACACCCTGATATCTCTCTACCCTTCGTTGTAGAAGCTGATGCATCAGATGTAGCCATTGGGGCTGTGCTGACCCAAGTTCATGGGCCCTCGGGATGCTGACTTCCTTGCGCCTTTTATTCTCGCCAATTGACTCCGGCTGAGAGAAATTACCCTATATTGGACAAAGAGCTTTTAGCCATCAAAGCAGCATTTGAGGCATGGAGACATTTTCTGGAAGGGGGTCCCCACCCAATCCTTGTGTAAACCGACCACAAGAACTTAGCGTATCTCCATTTGGCTCGTATTAATAATCCAAGGCATGCTAGGTGGGATTTATTCTTTGCACGCTTTTGGTTTTCTTTGCAGTATCGTCCAGGTTCCCAAAACACAATGACCGATGCCTTGTCCCGGTATTATACTCACGTTGAGAAAGAGGGAGACCTTCAGGGGCCTATACTCCATCCCCAAACGGTTGCCACTACTCTTCCGACTCTTGCTCAACTACAAGTTGCAAGCCAGAAGGAAAGACTACGCCTGGAGTTTCAATGAAGATACAGACTATTCGTCTATAAAGGAAAGGTGGTTATCCCTCCCAAGTTTAGACCACTGGTAATGTAGGCTCATCACGACTCTCCTCTCGTGGGACATCCGGGGTACCAACGGACCCTTTTGATGATTTTAAGGTCCTTTTGGTGGCCCTCCCTTCGTAACGATGTTAAACATTACGTCCAAGGATGTCCAACCTGTGCCCGAACCAAACCCCTCAAATGTTACCTGTGGGGTTACTGCAGCTCACAGACCTACCCAAAGGTCCCTGACAGAAGATAGCCGTTGATTTTATAGTTGGACTCCCTAAATCGGCTGGGCATGACTCAATTTTAGTTGTCATTAACTACTTCACAAAAATGGGACATTTCATCCCCTGTAAAGGGGTACCCTCAGCCCCAGCCACGGCACGCCTCCTTCTCCGGGAGGTAGTACATTTACATGGATTTCTGAGAGAGATAGTGTCTGACCGGGGCCCCCAGTTCATCTCGCACTTTTGGAAAGCCTTTTTTACCCTCCTACAGATTAGACTCCGGCCCACCATGGCATACCATCCTCAGACGAACGGACAGGTAGAACATGTAAATCAGCATATTGAGCAATATTTACGTTGTTTTTGTGCGTACCTTCAAGACAATTGGGTAGAACACCTACCTCTTGCGGAATTCACGTACAATAATGGACCCAATGCCTCCTTGGGAAATTCCCCTTTTTATGTCTTTTACGGTTTTCATCCTCCCCTTTGTTTTCCAGATGCACCCCTCTCATCAGTACCAGCTGCTGGAGCCTTGGTGAAACTCATTCATAACGTTCAACCCAATGCCATCTACTGGAAGCCCGGACCCGGTATAAAGTAGCTGCTGATAAACGTTGGTGCCTGGGACCCTCCTTGCAGGTGCATGACCTTGTATGGGTAAGATGTCGCAACTACCCGTCTTTACGCCCCTCTGCTATACTAGACGACGCTTATATGGGCCCCTTTCCCATCATCCAAAAACTGAACGAGGTCACCTACAAGGTGGGGTTGCCAGCCCATATGTGCATACACTCCTCTTTTCATGTATCTCTTTTAAAGAAGGCACAAACCCCTTGTTATCCCCTCCAACGTGACACCCCCCCTCCCGTCCTCCTACCAGAGGGCCCCGAGTATGAGGTTTGGGCAATATTGAACTCCCATATTTCTGGTTCACGGCTTTACTATCCTGTGGACTGGAAGCATTATGGGCCCATTGAGCGATCCTGGGAACCGGCCATGAATATTCATGTTCCCTGCCTTGTTCGGAACTTCCACTTCTGCCATCCCTCTTGACCGGTCTCCGGACCCTGGGGGGGGGGAAGCATGGACTGGGGGGGTACTGTCAGGGCACACGCCACCCTGACACTAGCTGGCAGCTTGCGTGCTGTTGCTAGGCAACAGCACGGTGTGCAGGAAGGCAAGGAGCACGGGAAGCACCGCTGCCAGGGGGCGATGCTTCCCTGCAGCTGTGAGAAAGGCCGGGCCCCGCCCAAACACAGAGCACGCCAGGTGCAGCGGCGGGCTTGGCGGTGGGTTGGGGCCCCGCCCCAAGCACCCTAGGGCCAGAGCTATATAACATACCGGCAGGGCCGAGAGCCACCGCTGGTAATCATTTCTGAGAGGCTGGCCCCTGGTGGATCTTGCGAAGCTATCTTGTCTATTTCCTTGTTAGAGAGAGCGTGGATTGAGTGAGTGTGCCCTGTGTTACCCACCCCCCCGAGTGGATCTACGGTAAGAGTGTTTGTATAGTGGTCTAGTGTGTATTGATTCCTGTTTCCCTGTGAGTATTAGTAGTGAGGTATTGGTGTTTGGGTTCCTGATCCCTCCACTCCTTTTCCCCCTGCTTCCATCCTGCCTCCTCCTCGCAAGGCTTTGTCCCAGAGTGCAAGTCCTAACCTCTCCGCTCACTCTTCCTCCCTGTGACCTTCCCCCATCCTCCCCTTCCCCAGGACCATTCCCCTTCCTCCCTTCACTCCCCCTGCCCACGGTGCCCTGGGCCCCTGTGTATCCCCTTGAGCAACTGGCACATCCCTTTCGCATCTCAATTCCTGTGGGGCAATTGGCTTCCTCATTCCTCCCCAATGAGGAGTTGGGTTGCCTTCTTAGTCAGAGGGAAAGTCTACCCAAGACCCTGAGGAACCATTATACCCAGATATATACTTCTCCACAAAGAGGAAGCTGCCCTTTCCCCTGTCAAGTTCTTCCCCTCCTTCCCTTTTCCAGTGAAAGCCCCCCTCTCCTCTCCTTCCTCCCCTCTCCCCCCCGTGACACCACTGGGTCTTGCAGCTGTTCGCATTGTGATATGGTTTCCTTCGCGTTACGCTGTAAGAAAGTTTCAAAAGTTTTGGGAAATGTCTGGCTTTCCGGTGGAAAACCGTAGGTGTCAAAAAACTCTGTGGGTCCTTGTTCTGAAAAATCCATCCAATGTTCCCCTGGTAGTGTGTGTGTGGGGGGGGGGGTGTTAGCCACAAATCCTGCTGGTCACCTGAATATGGGACATTTTTGAAGCAGGTCACTGGGGAAAATGCCTACAAAATCAGGGTTCTTTGATAAGGCTCATGCTATCTGAACCATGTTCATCGTTACATATAATCAAATAGCATGCTTCTCGTGTGATTTATCTCGATCACATTATAAAAACAGCATACACAATCATGTTGATGGTAGCAGGGAGGGCTTTGGCAAAATGAATTTCCGCCCTCAGGTTCCCTGTTCTCACTAGGGAGTAATGATCCATGCATTCCTGGTCGGGGGTCAGATCAAAGGCGTACAGCATGTAGCCATTGTTAAACTCATGACTGAATAAAAATGGCCAGTCTTTCATGTTTTTTCCGCTTGCATGAATCAACTGCATATACTCTCGCACATAATGGCCATTCTCGTAATCGGGTTGCAGGAGTTTAGCAGAGACTTGTTCTCCATCGACATATAGGGCCACAAAATTAGCATGATTGTGTTTAAAATGAAAGGGGTTCTTCGCGTAAAGGCCACTCTATGCATCTGTATCAACAAACCCCAAAACAACTTGTTTGGGAATCTGCCCCCAAAACAGGTTTTCTTGATTACAGATGCGACTGCCTGCGGGGATGCTGAATACTTTCAGTCCCATGCGGTCTATGGGGTACTTGGCGTTGGAGGTCAACAGGGCTTCGGCGTGCCCCAAGCGCACACCCGGGGTGATTTTTACCCTTTTCACGAACAATGAAGCTGAAAGAATCTGCACTTTGTAATTTTCATTAGCGTCACCGCTCATCAAGCAAAAAGCATCCTTCCTTCGCGCGAGCTTAATTTTAACATCCACGCCGTTGAGAAGCAGCTTTTCTTGAAAAAACAAATCGCAGTGCTCAGGTCCCAACAAATCGAGCTTTCGACTCTGTGCAGTGAGGGATGCTCTCATCTGGAAGCCGTAGTTACCAGCATCTGTCAAAAGAGTTTGCTCGAAGACCCAACCTTTATCTTTATAAAACCCGCCAGCTGTGAATTGATTCGCTAACGTGTCTCCTCCATAGTTGAGGATCAGTTCTATCGTGGCCCTGTACGGGTAGTATCCACTGCTCTGGCTAATAAGCCGATCCCCTAACGTCACATCCACTTGGTTAAAAAGCGATGCTATGGGGTAGTTCACTAAGGCTACCTTCGCTCCGTCAGCGATGTTTGCTCCGTCAGCTTTTACAATTTTACAGCACACATACAGCAATGTGTTGTTCAAATCTATGTACTGATCCCCATGTCCCGTGATAAAAAAAATCTAGTGGGGCATTTGCAGATAACGTGAACAGCGGCGGTACCTCGACGTACATGCTGGTTTTGATATTGGTTTGCGTGGGCCCCATTTGAAAAAGATCCAGCTCAAATTTGGCACATTCTTTGGAGCCGCAATGGATGAACACCATTTAAAAAAAATATTCCCATCTCGTTGGACCTTCCTCTTCTTAGGGGGGTTTCTACGCTTGTGGCCGCAGATGCATCTTCCTGCCGCTTTTCTTTTAAGGGGTCTGGGCGGTCCTAGGAATTGGAATCACCTTTTCCCTTTCTTCACCCCCGAGCCTTCTTGGTTCATTCGGTTAAAAACAGCTCCAGAGACACCGCTCACTACATCGCTAGCAATATTTTTTGCGGCTGTTTTCATATGCAGCTTAACAATTTCAAAGCCCCTTCTCAGCAAAGGGACGGCTTTCCAAAAAAGGTTGTGAAATAAACCCCCAAGACCCACTCTGTACATCATGGGCAGCCCCTGGAAGCCCAGGAGGACATACCCCGCCTGAGCTCTGTAATAGTTTCTGTAAATTGTCAGATCCCCATAATTCTTTACAACAGTCATCTTAAAATATCCCAATTCACTGAAAGGAACCACATACTGGTTGCTCTACTCTTGACCAAATTTACGCCTTCCTCTATAAAGCCCTCTCTTCTGGCAAGGTAAGAGAGCAATGGGAAAAGGGGAATAAAATGCAAGCAGCAGCTATCTATCTGTAGAAAGCATCCAAAGTCTAAAACCTCATTTAAACCAAGGGGACTACTAGTTTTAAGTTTAAAAATCCACTGAGTCTCTTTCCTAAGCAACATCCTTTCTCTGTCTGGCATATCTCCTTTCACTTGTTCCAAAGCCCAGAACACAAAGTCCATACAATGGTGTCCTGCCTGTTGGAAATGGTTGACCAAAGGGGCAACCTTTTTGTTGTTTTAATATTACTCCTATGCACTGCTATTCTAAATTTCAGTTTCCTAATAGTTTTGCCAATGTAAAGTTTTTTACACGGACACTCTGTTGGATATACCACATACGAAGAGGCGCATGTTGTAAAATCTTTGAGAATAAAAGTTTCCCCATTGGAAGGGTTCTTGAAACCTGTAATTTTCAAAGATTGTTTACAACATATCCCTGCCCCACATGGACGATGTCCTTATTTCCCACAGAAGCAAAATTCCCATGCTTTTCCTTACATCTTATTGATGTCATATTGGCATGGACCAAATGATCTTTCAAATTTTTGGTCCTTTTATAAGCAAACAAGGGACTTGTCTCAAACACTGGAATGGTATCCAGAATTCTCCAGTTTTGTAAAATCTTGTTCCTAATGAAGGTACTAGATGAATTTATGTTAAACTGCACACCATTCTATCTGAGGTACTTTTCTGCTTAGGTGTTAATATCTCTTCTCTAGACACAAGGCATGCACTGCTAAAGCTTGTTTTAATGACTCTATTGAACAACTTCCTGCTCAAAACACTCGCTTTCTGATGGAACTCTTCCTCATTACTGCAGTTTCTCCTAATGCACAAGAATTGCCCATAAGGTAAGTTGTTCCTAATATGGGCCGGGTGAAAACTATCATATTGCAAATACATGTTCTTATCTGTTGACTTTTTGTATAATGTGGTCTGCATAATAAGCTCTTTCTTTTTGATGATGATATCCAAAAATGTATCTCTGTTTCACTACATGACATGGTAAACTTAATATGATCACTTCTTAAATTCAACCATTCATAGAAAACTAGTAGTTGTTCCATGGTGCCTTTCCATAGGAACAAAATATCGTCTATGAACCTCCACCATTGAATAATATGATCCCTAAACCAGTCAGAACTATACACAAATTCCTCCTCGAAAGCACCCATATAAAGCTTGGCCACCTCCAGGGCCATGGAAAACCCCATGACAACCCCTTTGATTTGCCAAAAAAATGAAATCTTAAACTTGAAATAATTCTTACATGAAATAATCTCCACCAGCTCTAACAAAAAATGGGTCAGGGGATCCAAATTATCTGCTCTCTTATATATGAAACTCAATACTTGTAACGCTTCTTCTTGTGGGATACTGGTATAAAGATATTTGACATCTAGAGTGACTAGGATAAAATCTTCCTCTTCAAAGGATATGGATTTCATTTTATTTAACAGATCCATGGTATCTCTAATGTATGAATGTAGCAAACAAACATGGGGTTTCAAGAAAAAAATCTAAATATTTGGAAACTGGTTCTAATAAGGAGTAATTATGAGAGACAATAGGTCTCCCTGGTGGAGGGAAAATACCCTTATGTATTTTAGGTAATATATAAAATACAGGTGTCCTAGGAGACTCCTTAAATAGAAAATCATATTCTTTTTCTGAAATATATCCCATACTTAGTCCTTCAAATAAACAATCCTGAATCAATCTTTTTACCTGTGGGGTAGGATCACCCTGACACAACATATAAAAAGTATCATCACCTAACTGACTCATAACTTCCTCAGTGTAATCCTCCCTGTTCATAAGAACTGTAGCACCACCTTTGTCTGCTGGTTTAATAACTATGGAATCATCCTGTTTTAATCTAGTCAAAGCTGCTTGTTCTACTCTAGAAAAGTTGCACCATTTGTTATGGAACCCTTTCTCTTCTTTCTCCAAATCCCTAAGGAGCTGCTGTTCAAAGACAGTGATCTCTGGGCAATGTACTCCTGAAGCTGTAAATGGGCTCTTGGGTCTGAAAGGTGAAATCTGGGAAGAAATAGAATCTTTCTGAAATAAAAAATGTAATCTCAGTTTCTGAATAAATTGAAAAAGTTTTTACCTCTGCATATAGCACTGTGAAACATACCATTCCTTCATAAAACAAGGCTAATGCTCCTTTCTTGATTAAAGTTTTTACCTCTGCATATAGCACTGTGAAACATACCATTCCTTCATAAATCACAGTTCATAAAAACAATAAAGTTCAGCTAAAGTTCAACATTCCTAGGACATGACGTAGCCTTTTTAACACCAGTTTGAGCTGACTTTGCATTTCCGGACATGTCAAATCATCATCAAGGTCATGATTAATGGTTCTTATCGTTTGATAAGGGTCATTAATCATGGCCTTATCATTTGATAAGGGACATTAATAATTCTCAATTAAAATTTGACATAAGGTACCTAACATATACTACTGACCCCAATGTTTTAGTTGGATGCTATGCGTCCCAGGCTTGAGGTACAGCCGTATGAATACCATCTACAGCAGTTACTAGTACCTGATCATTTGCATCTAGATGATGTCAACCCACAGGGTAGGCTCAAATCTGAAATTATTTATTTATTTATTCACATTTATTAGCTGCCCCCTCATGCCTATGGCATCCAAGGGCAGCTTACAACAAATAAAAAAAACAACAGCGATATAAAAATTATTCAATTTAAAACATTTTAAAATGAACCCCCTCTCCCCATCACTTTCACATCTTAAAAACCAATATCCCACTTACAACTCAGTGAAGAAAACAAGGATGAGGAGTGGACCAATGATGTCCTGGTTCCTGACACTGACTCAGATGAAACAAATGTTGGTGATTTTGCAAGGGATAATTGTGATGAATCTCAGCCTAGGAGTCAGATAAGGGTACAGTTCCAGAGACAGGTGAGTTGTGTGTTCTCTCTTTTTGTCATGTGAATGTATGCCATATGTTTGTATGCGTTATGTTTGCTTTCTGAATGCTTTGTACAGTGGGTGGTTAGGTACGCGGTTTGGGGTGGGTAGGAGCCATAAATGTACAAATGTACAAATAAGTACAGGCTTGAATCAAGCTTTTTTTCTTTGCAGATATGAACATCCCTTATGTTTTACGTATGTTCCTCAATTCACACCTCTCCAACACATAACCCCTTATTCATTAAATAAATAAAATCAAGGATTCCATCAGAGGCGAAGGCAAAGGAGGGACAACATTGCTGAACACATGGTCTGCGAGGCAGGGAAGCGTGCTGATACCCTTCTAGAGACAATTCAAAATATGATGGCAGAAGAGTGAGAGATGCTGGCTGAAGATCAGATGTTGCGTCTAGATCTGCTGCAATCCGATAGACAGTTTTATAAAGACTTACTGGAGAACATGGATACTATGTGGTCTGATTTTAAAAAATGAATTTGTAAAAACTAATCGCATGCAGGAGCAGTTTCAGCAGCATCAAGATGAGGTGGCAAGGGAGTGTAGGGAGGAGCTACAAAGGTCATCAGATGCTGTACAGCACCTTGCCTGGGCCATATTAGAAACACGCCCACAGTTACAGTTCAGCAGAACATTCCTGCCTGTTCCTACACATTATCAGCCGTTGTACCCAGATTTGCATGCACCAATCCCTGATTTGCATGCACCAATCCAACAGGAAGCTGGTCCCATACGCAGAAGTGTAGCCTGTACCTCTATGGGAACACTGAGTATGTATGATGCTGTTGATCAGGCAGCACCGAAGGAAAAACCATATAACAGTAGAGCATGTGTGCTGCAGGATACACAAAACCATAATGTTGCCTCCTCAGATGTAGCTGCTGAAACGACAGCTGCTGATGGTAATGCTAACATGTTCAAAAAAAAAAAAGCCAACATAGGCAAACAGAACCTTAATGTAACCTCCTCAGATGTACGTTTTGTAAGTACTGTAGCTGATGGAAATGCTAATATGCCACAAAATGCGGTTAATGTGGAATGCAACAATACAGGATACATACCCCAAGAAGAACCAAAAGACTGAGAAAAGAGCTCAGCCGTTATGATGTCTATTTATTATTTATTTATTTATTATAAACATTTATTAGCCACCCCCTCATGCCCATGGCATCTCGGGGCGACTTACAACATAAAATACACAATTTAAAATCAAGTTAAAAACACAACCCCATTCATTTAAAATATCATAAAAATCCTTTAAAATACACGCCCCCCCCAACTACCCCATCCTCCCTTCTGAAGTCCTGGGTGAACAGCCAGGTCTTATAGGCACAATGAAATGCCAACAAACCAGGGGCCAGGCAGACTTCCTCTGGAAGGGAGTTCCAAAGCTGCAGCCCAGCCACTGAGAACACCCTCTCCATTGTGGCCCCCCATTTTACATAGGGGACCTCCAGAAAGGCGCCCCCGGTGGACCGAAGGAATCGCTCTGAGGCACGGAGGGCGAGGTGGTACCCAAGGTCTGAGGGGCCCAGACCATTTAGGGCTTTAAAGATCAACACTAGCACCTTGAATCAGACTCGGCACGCTATAGGCAGCCAGTGCAGAGTATGGAGCACAGATGTAATGTGCTCTCGCTGCCCAGTCCCCGTAAGGAGATGGGCCACCGCATTCTACACTAGCTGCAGCCTCCGAACTAGAAACAAGGGAAGCCCCACGTAGAGCGCGTTGCAGTAGTCTAGCCTCGAGGTGATGAAGGTGTGAATGAGAGTGGCCAGGTCGGGCCTGGAGATGTATATGCAGCCTCCGTACCAGATACAGCTGGTGGAAGGTAACCTTAGCCACCAACTCAACCTGCTGATCCAGATGGAGACCTGAGCCCAACACCACCCCCAGGCTCCGAACCTGCTGGGCTACAGGAGGATGGACCACCCCAACAAGGGGAGTCAGTACCTCCCTCGCCCTTCCCACACCATCACCTCCATCTTATTAAGCTTCAGTCTGCTCTGCCGCATCCAATCCGCCACGGCCTTCAAACATTGGGAGAGTAACGAGACAACAGGGCCTAGGTCAGTTGAAAACAAAAGGTACAGTTGAGTATCATCAGCATATTGGTGACATCGCACCCCGAACCCTCTCACAATCTCCCCCAGGGGCTGCATATACACATTGAACAACAGTGGAGACAGAATGGAACCCTGTGGAATGCCGCAGGTCAAGGCCCGGGGGCTAGATGTTTCAGCCCCCAGCACAACCCGCTGGCTTCTACCCGAGAGGAATGAGCGGAACCATTCAAGAACAGTCCCGTCCAGACCCCCCAAGTCTCGCAGCCGTCTCAACAGCAGTCCATGGTCCACGGTATCAAAAGCGGAGGCTGTCTCGGCAGGACTCCACACCACAAGGCCCCCCAGAGTGGACGGTAGGCGCCCCTCAGGGAAGGGGGTCAACCCCAGCTCCTCACAGTGCACATGGCAGTCGCCAGCGGTCACGACATAACAAAAGCACAGCATACCAAAGCTCAGGCAGCGATAGGCATCCGGCCGGGTGGGGAAGGAGTGCAGGCAGCGCTGAACGATGGGACTGCACAGGCAGACAGGGGCTGCCAAGACTGACAGATAATGGCAGGACGGGAACAATGGGGCTGCTGTGGAGGGAGGAAGGGAGTGGGCAGCGCACAGCTGCTGACTTACAAGGCCGGACAGCCCCATGCATACACACCTGCTAGATGGATAGGAACGTTATCAAGAGCATGCACAGGGAGACACAGCGCCCTGGGCCTGGGGGGGGAGGGAAGGCAAGACAGGGTACCCCCAATGCGGCACCACAGCCACTACTGGGGGAGCGTAGCGGCACCCCGGTGTACCTCCACCCCCTCGCCTCCGACACCGGCAGACCCCCCCATGCAGGGGGCTGAGCTCCTGGGCCACTAGCCCTTCCGACAGAGGCTGTGCGGCCACCAGTGTGCACCCAATGGCCCCGGGGGGTGGGGGCGTACATATATGCAGCACAGGTGAGTGGTATGGGGCAGTAGTGATCACACATTTCCCCAGCCGCTGACTGAACCAACAGAGCGGCCACACCCACTGGGATGGATCACACACAGCTGGGAGCTCGCCTGGTCCTGCTACAGGCAGTTATAGAGTGGTTCCGGGAGCATGTGGCACTTCTGGGGAGCATCGCTGATGAGCTGGACCGGATGCAAGCAGACCAGCGGTACATGGCCAGGATGGGGGGGGCGCACCCATCACACTACTAGCAGGGCAGGACGGCTCCTAGCCCTGGGGATGGCATGGCATCTCGGACTGGCCTACAGTGGACCAGTGGTATGGGCAAACATCCTTCCAGCCGACAGCAGGGCCCTGCTGTCCAGGGGCGTGTGGGAGAGGGCAGCCAGGTACCTAGCGCTGCAGCTAGCAATGCCCATCCAGAGGCGCATGTGGGCCGTGCTGAGGGCTCATCAGTGGTCGCAGAGGGTGCTGGCATGGTGGGACAATGCCACCTGAGTCAGACACTTCAGAATGGACAGGCGCACCCTCATGCGACTGACAGAGCGGCTGCAGTAGTGGCTCAAGCCCCTCAGGACCTATATGCGGGACCCCATTCCCGTGCCACAGAGGGTAGCCATCGCTGTGTGGGCCTTGGACACCCCGGACTCCTGCCAGTCCATTGCCCAGCACTTTGGGGTGGGGCTTACAACGGTGGCGTGTATAGTGTGGAACTTCCGCGAGGCTGTAGAGGGGGTGCTAATGCAGCATGTTATTCAGCTGGTCGATCAGGACACCGTTATGGAGGGGTTCCTGGACCTGGGCTTCCCCAATTGCCTGGGGGCAATTGATGGCACCCATATTAGAGATCCTGCGGCCCCTGGACGACGATGAGGCTGAGTACATCATCCAGCATGGTTACCACTCGCTACAACTCCAGGGCCTGGTGGACCATCATGGGTGCTTCACGGACATCTTCACCAGGCACTCAGACCGCAGCCAAGATGCTCGCATCCTCACCATCTCCCCGCTGTTTGCCCGCATGTACAGGGAGGACTTCGCGGACATGCGAATGACCCGCATCGAGGGGGTGATGATGCCCCCATGCATCATAAGCGACCCAGCCTATCCCCTGAAGCGATGGCTGATGAAGGCGTTCCCTGTGGCCATCACCCCAGCTCGACAGCGTTACAACACTCACCTCAGCACCGCACGCACTGTTGTCAAGAGGTCCTTCGGTGCCCTCAAGCAGCATTGGCGCTACCTAGCCAACCAGCTGGAGTATACAGTGGAGACCTCCTCCCTTTTCATCAGAGCCTGATGTGTCCTCCACAACATACGTGAGTCCGACAGGGCCGCTCTTGACAGCCCCCCCTCAAGCCGGCCTGGTACCGCTGTATGCTGACGTGGCCAACCCCCACGAGTACCGCTATGCCAAGCACATCAGGGCAGTGCTGGCTCATCACGTTGAGCACCTGGCCTGTCCCTGAGGCCCTTGTCGCCATGGACCCTCCCAATGGAGACCGCACAGTGCCTGCAGCCACACCACTACTGCTGTAGCCCTGTACCAGCATGGAATAAAGCACTAGAACAGATTAAGGTGTGTCAATGCTTGTTTAATGTGCTCCCCCATTCCCGACCAGACCCCAGTACACCCGTGCGCCTGTGTGCCCGCCCCCCTGGTGGTGTCGGGTGCCCCCTCCCTTCACCATCCCCTATGCTGCCCTACCCCTGTTGCCCCTTGACCATCCCCTCCCCCTACCAACCGGGATAGCCGTTGCTACCAACCCCCCCTCATCCGAGGTGGAGGAGGAGGTGCTATCAGCCGCCAGGCCCGGGGGCCCAGCACCTGCCCCCTGTCCACCGCCCCTGTAGGCCCCCGGCCTGTCCTGCCCCCCCCGCGCCGGCTGTGGTTGTCTCAGGGCCGGTCAGGCTGGCAGCTTGCGGCAGTGCTGCTGGGGAATGGGTCCCCGGATCCACGGTCCCATATGCTGTTGGGGTTGCGGCGCTGGCTGGGCCTTCGGTACGGCCGGTGGGGGTGGGGGGGGGCAAATTTCCGGGCACTGGCACGGCCCCTGGCGGGGCTGCTACCATTATGAAGGCACTCAAGGCCCTGGCCTGCAGGAGGAGGGACGTGCCCTGCTCTAGTGAAAGGTCCATTTTCCGTGCCAGCTCCTCAGATCAGAGGTCCTGCCAGTCCGAGTGGGCCTGGAGTGCCTCCAGTTGTCTGTTCATGTCCCACCGTAGCAGCCGCCAGTCCTTTCTCATCTCCACCACCAGTGCCCTGTCTCTCCCCTCCACCTGTTGTAGTGCCCTCGTTGTCCCCTCCTCCAGCCGGTTCACGGCCGCCAGAATCTTCTCCGTCTGCCTCATGCTGGTTGACACGAGATCCTGGGCCAGATCCTCCCTCCGCCTGCATGCTCACGCATGGTGCTCCCGCATCCTCTTTGCCAGCGGTATGGGCAGCCCCTGGCCTCAGCCCTCCCGTGCTCGGCGTGGCTCTGTGGAAGGAGGTTGGGGTCAGTTAATACTGTGGGGTGCCATTCCCCGGCCCCCTGCAGCCCCTGTATCCATGCTCTGGGTGCTCCTTCCCCCCGGCATGGGCACCGCCTGCCTCCTGAGTCGGTCTCTCTGCCCGTGCCCCATCCCTGCCTTTGGGGCCATGGGGGACTGTCATGGCCCTTCCCCTCCCACCG
>QEPC01014770.1:2357633-2382632 GCA_003113815.1 Sphenodon punctatus | reverse complement strand
GGGTTAGGGATATGTTCTTCTCCCCTACCCTGCTTACTGTTTTAATTCCCGGGGCCCTGTTTTAAACATTTAAACTGTTGATTATTTTTAATTGTTTTATATTTGTTTTTATGTATTTTTATATTGTTGGAAGCCGCCGCGAGCTGTGTTCAGGAGGGGCGGGGTACAAATTGTAGAAATAAATAAATAAATATTGCACCGTTGAATTTCTGTGACTGGCTGAGTCCTCCCGATGGCGTTTTAGCCACAGCTACCACGGCGGATTTCCAGGGAGACAGTTTGAATTTTCAACAAAATATAAGAGAAAATTTCCTGAAAGAAAACTTGGTAACGTCTTTTGGGTCCAACAATGGATGTGTTTTCACAAGCACAGTAATGGGAGTCCCAGCGTAATGAGAGTTTCAGAAATAATTGACATAGATGCTGTAGTCTTCTTCGGCTAAAACAGGCAACTTCATTCTTGCTGTTCACAGCACACCCCAGCCTAGCTAATTGCTAACTATTTCCTGACTGTCCCTATCTCCCAGTCCAATATAAAGACTGGGATGTACTGTTCTGGATCTTTTACTATCAGTGGGTCTTCTTGCATACTGTCAAGGATTGTGGAATGGATCCTTCATAAACACCACAAATACCAGATCCAGAGTTTCTACTATGGAGGCGTTTCTCTGGAGTAACTACTTTCCTCCACCTCTGTTCTTATGAGCAGAGGGGAAGGGGACAAGGGGCTAAAATAGCTCTTCCCCTCACCTGCTCTTCCTCCTTCGGGACTTGAAGGAAACTTCTAACGGGGGGCTGAACTCGCAAGCAGTGATTTCAGCAGGGATACACACACACATTAGTACTGAGGTTTGTTGGGACAGCAGAGGACTGGTCAGAGTAAAACAAGAGACAATTCCCCTGAACAGTACACAGGAGCATGTCCTCCAGAGTAGGAGTCTTCCTTCCCAGTTTAACCTCGGTTTGGAGATGTAAGTGCTCCCTCTCCCCTCATCACTTCATTCTCACTCGGTGTCTCTACGGGTAATTTCAGACATTACGAGACCACAGTCAACCACAGTGAATCCCCTGTGGTGACCAAAAGTCCCGTAACGTCTGTAGTGTGTTCCGCCAGATATTCACCATGGTGAACCTCCAGCAGGAATCACTATGACCACGATTCTGGACCTTGGGCCGCCCGGAGGTCCAGAATCGTGGTTAGTTGGACCACGGTCTGGGACCAGCGGAAAGTAACATCTGTTACCTTCCGCCTGCCCAGATCGGGGCCCAGACCCCGATGTGGGATCGGACGCAGCAGCCGAATTGGCCGCTGCACCCACCTGTCTCCCGGAGGGCGGCCGGCCGGAGGAGCACGGCTGTGTGGTTGCTTGTCATGTAGCTCCGCCCCCTCCCCAATTCCCTGTAGGAATCAGTCGGCACGTCTAATGGACAGCTGGACTGATTCCTGTCCGGGATCCAAAATGGATCCCAGACTGTGGTTCAGCGAGGTGGGCCGAGAGGCCCGTCACGTCTGAAATTACCCTACATGTAATCCTTGCCACCATTCCAGTTGTCTAATAGGAGGCCAAAGCTGGGAGTAAGCATGGGTTTGCCACCCAGAACATATCCAGGGAACTCCTCAGTGGACCCAGGAAGCAGCCGAAAAACATGACAGGAAATCAACCTCTGGTCAATGCCATCCCCCTGCCACTGGGCATTGGCCAACCAGCTACAATAGAGACATAGGAATTTTGAGGTCATTCTAGTTCCTGTCTCTTTCCTTTGCACTTGGCAATTTCGCTGGGGCTCCCTGGCTTTGTCAAGTACACGCTTGTGAAGAAAGGGGATGGAGGCGACCGGATTTGTCAATCTCACTTGTGAGGTTCCTGGACTGGAGGGCTTTGTCAGTTTCAATTGCTTCATTCAGTACGGACATCTCTCTTATTTAAGGAGAGGTTATTAACTGGAGAATATGAAGAAGTTGCCTTCACTATATCTGGTCAGTGGTTAGCAACTGACTTCAATTTCTGATGCTGTCAATTCACTCCCTGACTTTAATGAACACTTACCCATTCTCCCCATCATCAGCGAAGGAAGGTTAAAAAAAAACTTGGATTGAGAGAATGAATGACCTGGCTCTTTTGATAGCCGCTCACCCTTTCCCTTGTCTTCCCAGGTACAGCCATGAACTAGAATCAAGCACAAAACAGTCGAGCCCAGTCCTTCAGCAGATGACTCTATTCAGCATCTTCATTCAGACTAGGACACGTGTTAATAATCAGGAGGAACATGCTAAACAATGTCATAAAGTGAAGCCACTGCAACTGGCAGTAGAACTGGGCATTTGTTCCTTTGTTGAATTTGTTTTGAAAGGAGAACATAAATAATGCACACACTCCTCTTTTGCAGGCAATTTTGTTACATGCTGCCAATGCTATGGTGCTGCGTAGTGACCAAACCGCTTTTAGCATGAGTCTCGTTTTATGCAGTCTTTCCATCATATGAATCAATTCAGTCTACCTTCTAGTTTCTAACATTTAATCAGGGTTGTGTTAGCTAGATATCATTCTAAATCTAAACCCATTATTCTTCTCTAAATATCCAGGGTTTGATCCTGAAGACATTTGGGACAGATGTAGAAATTTAGTTAGATACCAATCGCATACAAACTCCATGTACAAAGGGTGCCCATTGGAAACTTTGGACTCCTTGGGATGAAGAATGTGTGTTGTCACGGAGATGCACCACTTAACAGAGGGTCAAATCTTGCACCAGTAGATTCAAGGGTAGCCCTAGAGAGAGCTCACTGTAGTAATTCCAAACAACTGAGCATTGGATCACAGCACAAATGCCCCTATGGAGAAGAAATGGCCATAGGCTGGGCACCAAATGGCCAGGATGGGTGCACAGAGGAAGAAGCATTCATGGAAATTGCCGCCAACAGCAGATCAGACTCCAAAGAGCACCTCTAGATTGGTCACAGAAGTGACAAATGGCAGAAAAATAAATACCCTTCATTGTACTTTTCACTGAATCTTCCAGCTCCTTCCAAATCTGCTAGCATCACTTAAGCATTTTCTGGTGTGAGTTTCAGCCCGCTAGTTCTTATCCATGCTCCATTTTCTCCCAGACAATGGGTGGTTTGTACTGGCTGCTGGACATGGTGAAACAGAGCTATACGCCAGGGTGTTATGAGAATATTCAAGAAAACCCCCTAGCCCGTACTTACTCCCTACCCCTCCCAGAGGTACCATTTTCCCATTAACCAAAAGGAAAAACAAGCTGGAACCTTGCAGAGCGCCACATAACAGTGCCACAAAGAAAGAAAGAGCCGTCAGTGATCATAGCAAAGGAACAGCTTGCAAGAAAAGAACAGGTTCACCTGGCATCAGCCCCCGCTGGCCTAACTGCAGTTGCTCAACAAGAAATCTTGTGGAACAGGATCAAAGGATTCTGAAGGTAGCAGCTCTAAATGCTTAGGGCATGACCTCCAAAGCAACAGCATGGACACTAGCACTTGGCACAGACACAAGTCCTATTTAATAGAATTAGCACTTGTACTAAGTTCTAGAGAGTCATCAGCACTCTCTCACCCATAGCCAACAGGAGATATCTGCCAATGCCAGCATGGCAGTTGATGTTCCCCTATCTAGGCCTGAAGCCTTACTGACAAGCTTGAGGGAGGTCTGAAGTGCAGAGACATTCTATATAGCCTTCCCTGAGGTAGAGGATTTATTTATTTTTTATTTATTTTATAGATTTGTATCCCGCCCCCTCCTGCAATGCAGCTCGGGGCGGCTAACAGCAATGATAAAAAACAATTAAAACAGTTAAAATATAAATATAAAATACATCAATAAAACAGGGCTAAAAGACAGTAGTAAATAAATAAACAGGCGGGGGATTAAAATCACCCCCCCCCACCCTCCCTCCCAAAGGCCTGGGCAAACAGCCAGGTCTTACAGTTCCGCCGAAATGTCAAAAGGCTTGGGGCCAGGCGAGCTTCCTCTGGAAGGGAGTTCCACAGCCGCGGCCCTACCACCGAGAATGCTCGCTCCATCGTGGCCCCCCGCTTAACACGGGGGACCTCCAGGAGGGCACCCCCGGCGGACCGCAGGAGCCGCTCCGGGGCGCGAAGGGCGAGGCGGTCCCTAAGGTAAGATTTGATACTGGCTGAGTGGCTGATAATTAATCAGATCTCTTTGGGTGATTTCAGACATTACGGGCACTCGTTTCACCACAGTGGATTCCTGGTGGGGGTGAACCGAACAACCACCCCCCGGGGTGAATAAAAGCCCCGAACAGACGTGATGGGACCGGAACCACAGCAGGGAATCGGGCAGGCAGATCACGGGCCGGGGCAGCACAACAGACGTGACGCCGATTCCCGGCCGTGGTCAAAACACCCAGAATCCACCGGGCAGGGGCGGGACACAGACATGGCCGCCGGAGGGCAAACGAAGCCAAAAGGCACAAAAGGGAATGCCCACACAAGGGAAACGGGAAAGGAGGGGGGAGAGGGAGAAGAGCTGGCCAGGTACCACACACAACAGGCACACAGACAACGGGGGCACAGTGGAACACACAGCACAAGCACACGCCCGGGCACACACACACAGACAGAAGGAAAAGGAAGGGAAGGGGGGACACGGGCGCCCGGACAACACACAAGGCACACTGGGCACGGGGGGGAGGCAGGGAAGAGGGGGGGAAGGGCACAGGGGCAGGGCAGGACACAGATAACGGCAATCACAACCCCCACAGCAGAACTGTCCGCACGGGCACCCCCACAGCAACACAGGCAGTTCCGGAATGGGGGGCCCCAGGAGATCGGAACCAAGGCACAGGGGGAGCCCACACGGCACAGTAAATGGGCCAGGAACACTCCAGGAGGCACACATGGAACCCACACCCTGGAGAGGGGCCGATGGAGGGCAGGCAGGAGAGCCGGTGCAGCGCAGCAGGTCCAAAGATGCACACACACACCCGGAGGAAGGCGGGAGGGGCAGTCCGGGGGGCCCAGAACCCCAACGTCACACAGGCACCCAAGGGGGGGGCTTGCGCCGCAGGTGGCAGCGCTGGTGGGTGGGGACAGTCCGCTGGACACAGGTGGGTCGATGAGGCCATGAAGAGAGCCGGACCCAGGCACCAGGGAAGGCAACCATGGAGGGGAACACCGGGTGTGGAGGCAGATGGGGGGTGGGGGCCGGAGCCACAGGCAGGGGCAGCAGACCAGCAGGCTGTGAGCCGGGGCTGAACCCAGCCTGCGGTGATCCGCGGGGTGGCCGGGCACCTCCAATGGGGGAGGGAGACCATGCGCCAGGCAGCCCTGATCGCTATGCCCATTGACAGGCAGATATGGGTCGCTGAGCAGGCACAGGGTTGGTGGGCCAGGGCACTGGCCCAGTGGGACAAGACAGCCTGGAGGGCCCACTTTAGGATGGACAAGCTCACCATACTCCGGCTCGCTGAGCTCCTTATGCCCTGGCTTGAGCGGCTGCACCCCCCATCCCCATGGTCCAGCGGGTGGCTATAGGGGTCTGGGCCCTAGCTACGCCCGACTCCTGCGGGTCCATCTCCCAGCACTTCGGGGTTGGCCTGAGCACCATTGCCTGTAGCCTCCGGGACATGTGTGAGGCTGTGGAGGGCGTGCTCCTGGACAGAACGATCCAGCTGGTGGACCAGGGGGCCGTGATGGCAGGATTCACAGCTGGAGGCTTCCCCAACTGCATGGGTGCCATGGACGGCATCCACATTGAGATCCTCTGCCCCTCCGCAGGGGAGGCTGCAGAGTATGTAAACAGGCACAGGTATCACTCACTGCAGCTGCAGGCCATTGTGGATCACTGGGGCCGGTTCATAGACATCTTCATGGGCAACTCTGGCCGCAGTCACGATGCCTAGATCATGACCATCTCCCCCTTCTATGCCCGGATGTTCCGGGGGAACTTTGCTGACATGGGGATGACCTGGATCAAGGGGGTACCGATGCCCCCCTGTATCCTGGGCGACCCTGCCTATCCCCTCACCCGGTGGCTAATGAAGGCGTACCCAGTCACACACAACCCTGCGGAAGTGCTATACAATACCTGCCTGTGCTCCAGCAGGACCGTGGTGGAGCGAGCCTTCGGGGCCCTCAAGCAGCGCTGGATGAGCCTCGCTGGGTGGCTAGACTACACTGTGGAGACCTCGGCCCTGGTGATCGGTGCCTGCTGTGTGCTGCACAACATGTGAGAGACTGAGGGGGCAGCCCTGGAATACCCTGAGCCCAACCGGCCCCCCGGCCCGGTGCCCCTGTACATGAACGCTGAGAACCCGAGGGAGTACCGTTATGCCAATCGCATCCGGGACGCCCTGGTGAGGCATATCAGTCGGGAGGCTGAGTTGTGAGGGCTGCAACAACCCGGTCCAGGCCCGGGGGTTCCCTGGCCCGGCCCCTACATGGGAGGTGGTCCGGTACCCCACCACCCCACCTGATGCCCAATAATGGGCACGCGAGGCAATATAGTGCAACCACAATTTATTTCACCCATGTGTAAATGTGCACCCGACCCCTCTCCCTCCACCCCAGCCGGGCCCAGCCCCCTATAGTGCCCCACACCTCACACTGCCCTCCCCCTTCTACCCCATCCACCCCATTTCCTGGAACACCCCCTTGAGCTCCCAGTGTTCACTACGGAGCTCTGTGAGCTCCCCTCCCCCCCCACGCTGTCCATGTCCCCAGAAGTGTCCTGGGCTGCATCCTGGGTCGGTGGGGGGGTGACGGTTGGGAGGAGGGGGGGCCTGGGCCCTGGAGGGCCCCATGAGTGGCTGCATCCTCCAGAGGGCAGAGGGGACCGGGAGGCAGATGCACGGCCCCTGCAGGCATGGGGACGGCTGGGTCGGTTGGGGATAGGGTGGGGGCACCGAGGGGCCCGGCATGGGGTCCTGGGCAGGTAGGGTGCCTGGAGGGGTGGCTGCCATCACATAGGCACACATGGTGCCTGCGTACAGGAGCAAGGAGGTCCCAATATCATGGGACCTGTCCATTTTGGCAGAGTGCCATCCTTGTGATGGCTTGCTCCAGCCGCCCAAGCGCTTCCACCTGCCTGCTGTGCTCTCGGTGCTCCCGTCTCCTCTCCAGGTGCACCTCGGCCTGGAGCCGCATGTCCCGCACCTCCGCCCACTCCAGGGACTTCTCGATGGCCGCCTCCATCCGGTCCACGGCTGCTATCATCCTCTCCCCCTGTTCTGCCGAGGTCCAGACGATATCCTTCGTCTGGTCCTCCCTCCACCGGTGGACCCATGCCTTGTGCTCCCTCATGCGCTGTGCTGGGGGCACGGGTCCTGGAAACAGTGGTTGTTGGGGTTGCCTTGTAGGGTACAGGAAGGTGAGTCGCCTGCCGCCCTGGGAGCCTGCGCTCGGCCCTGGGATGGGATTGGGTCTCTGTGGCCCCCCGGCCATGTCACCCGGCCCCCTCCCACCCCCCCTCCTTGGCCCCTCCCACCACCTCCGACTGTCCTGGGACCCCCTCTCGGCACCCCAGTGGGCCCTCCCACCTGGACTGTGTGCCTCACCTGGTTCCTCCGCCTGCTGCCCGGGCTCTTTGGCACCTGCCTGCTCACCTGCCTGGGTCTGGTGCTGGGGTGTTCCGTGCCCTGTGGGTGAAGAGGGGGGGTTGTTGGTGTAGAGGTGTGCGGTTGGGTGGCCAGGGCCCAGGCCTTCCTGCCTTGCTTGTGGGGGGCTGGGGCTGGCCCCGGCCCATCCATCCCCCCCTTGGCCCCTGCCCCCATGGGCCCGGTCCCTCTCCCCTCCCGATCGCCCACTTACCCTCAATGTCGGTCTCCAATCCTTCCAAGGCCAGCCCCTCAGTGTGGGACTGCTCCCCCATGGACCACTGGCTGAGGGTGATGAGGGTGCCGGCCTCGGACTCCTCCTGTCTGGCCTGGGGGTGGGTGCTCTCCAGACAGCAGTCCAGGGAGGGGGGGCTGCAGGTCCCGGAGGTCCCAGGGCATTCCTCCTGGGGGTCCGGGGCCCTGGAGCTTGTGTCTACCAGGGGGGCAGCAAGGGGAGAGGTTACCTTGGCCCATTCCCTGTCCTGGACCACTGCGCTCCCCACGAGCCGTGGGGTGACTATCAAGCCCTCCATGTGCAGGATTTGGTCCAAGGCATCATAGAAGGGGGTGGTCCAGCCTCCGTGTCCAGACCGCCTATTGTTGTCCCTTATGGCCTTGTACCCCCTCTTCAGCTCCTTGGCCTTGGAGAGGCACTGTGCCACGGTGCGATGGTGCCCGGCCGCCTCCATTTCCCGCACTATGTCCTAGTAGATGCGCTCATTCTGCTGGTTGAGCGCGAGCTCCAACTGGTACTCCAGGGTCCCCCAGATCCATATGAAGTCCCGGGTCTCCTGCAGCCCCCACTAGCCCCCTCTGTGATAGGGCTTCCTCCCTCGTCTCCCCTGTGGGTCCTCCTCCTCCTCCTCCTGGGCTGGGCCGGTGTCCTCCAGGGGCTCGTCCACCCCAGCCCATTTCCGTGTCTGCGGGACACAGGGTGTGTGTGTGTTATGGTTGGTTGCGGTTCTGGCCCCTCTCGCGGGCCGCCCCCTTTCCCCCCCCCACCGAGAGCCCGGGCTGGCCCCCTGCCCCCCCTTGGTGCCGCTGTGACCCCTGTTCCCCTTCCCTTGTTTCCCCTTACCCGTTTCCGGGGTGCCTCCTCCCCCGGTCTGGCTGATGTCCCTGGGGTGTCCTGTCCCGGCTGCTGCAGGTGTTGTCCCTCCGCCTCCTCCATCCTCAGCACGACCCCTGCCTCCCCCTCCTCCGCCTGTGCTCCCTCCACCACTGCCACTGCCTTCTCCTCCTCCACCCTCGCTCTCTCGCCCACCGCTCTCTTCTGTCTCCCTCCTTGCTTCATCCTGCCACAGTTCCCTGCTGCGGTTTGCCCTTTAAATCTCCCTCCGGTGGCTGTGTTGTTGCTGGTTGCCTGGCAGCGATGCTGCGTGCTTTGTTCCAGGCTGGGGATCATTTTCTTTGGTTCCGGCCGGTGATTGCCGTCCAGACGTTAGTTTTTGTTGTTTCCCGGTGGGAATCTCTTTGACCACGCTTTCGGAGATTGTCTGGCAGGGAGTCCCGGAAGCGTGGTTGATTTTGACCACATGTGGGTATTGACCATGGTGAACATCTGGCGGCCGCCGAACAGACGTTCAGGGCACTTTGGCCCCGCCACAGGCTTGACCGTGGTTCACTGTGGTTGAGCGTGATCTCGTAATGTCTGAAAATACCCTTAGACTCATCATAGGGCTATTTATCATAATAATATGCCCAGAATCCTTAGCAACGTTGCTTTTCAGTCGAGTATTGTATGCAGCCTAACCAAGGGAACCTTTACTTCCAAGGAACGCAAGGGACAGGAGATCCTTTCCCCCACCCCTTTCTGCCATGACTATGACCCTTTGACCCACAACTTTCCAATACAGCCACACCCATCCCCCAAAGGCTGAGACATTGCAGAGCTTGGAAAGGGGTGTGACTATATCAGAAAGTATTGATGGAGCCTCTTCACCCCCACCCATCCCTGATGTGGCTTCCACCTGAAGGACTCAGAAGGTGCAGGGCTAGGCAGGAGCCAGGGGGGAGGGGTGCAACTGCACCTTCTTGCCCCCCATCCCAGCACCCATAAGCATAATTGCTTATATCCTAGCCTCATAGAGCCAGATATTTCTTTATTCTGGTCATGTTTTATGACCTCCCCATATCCAGACACTTCTCTCGTATGGACAAAAAGCATGCCCCTTTCCAGTTCGGCTATGGGAGATTCTTCTGTAGTCTATGGAAGAGGTAAATGACTAACAGTTTCAAATACAAGTCACAGGAGGTAAGATGGCAAGATATTCCTGTTCTTGGCCCTGGTCTACCTCAGACTAATGCTGGCTTCTGTGGTGCAGGATCACACCCACAATCTCCTTTTCTACATGCATAGAACTTCTCCAAATTTGCCACTTTTTAGACTGAAATTGGCCAATTTTTGTGGGGGAATCTAAGTAAAATCCTTTCAGCTGCCGGCCCGTTGAAGTAGAAGTGCCTGAAATAAATACATTTTCACCATTATAAAAACACTGACTCCATTTGTTCTCTCATGTAGAGAATGCAAAAAGCCCACCGTTCTTTGCAACATCTCGTGTAACAATAAGGAGTCTAAAGATGCTGAGCAGGTTGCTCCTCCTGACTGTGCTGAGTGGAGCAGGGGGAGACAAGGCTACAACTCCACCTCCTCCTTCTTTCTATCAGGGCCCCTACCTGCCGCCTTGAGGTTGCATTGAGGGAGCTGTGCCTGCATTCCCCCGCTCATGTGGGAATAGAGGTATGACAAGCTCTTGCAATGGCCATGGCCTTCTCCCTTCCCTGTGCACCTAAATTAGGGCAAATCGCAGTCAGGCCTGATATCAATAATGGGCCTTATTCTGTTCTTTTAAAGTCTATAAAGGTGACCAAAGCCACCACCATTTGTCTCAAAACTTTGTTTTTAACTTAAGCAGATGGAAACTCCTGCACAAGCAGGTGGAATTTTCCTGTATTTTTAAAATGCCAAACAAACCCTGGGAATCTATTTAACAGGGTCATTTCTCATTCACCCAATGGTCTGTCATATTGATACATGGCTCGGCCCAAGAGCCCAGGAGCGTTCCTTCACAATCCCCAGCTCCATCCCCTGTTATTCACTTTATGACATTACAATGATGCCCTCCCCACTCCTTCCTAGAATTTGTATGTAACCGAGAAGCTAGATCAGCTGTCGGATAATGGCACTTTGGTCTAATGTTTTGCAAACTGCCTGCAGTGCAGAATGCCTAATGGTGCTAATGGGCCTAATGATGAACCAAGTCTCCCCAAGGGCTATATCAGAAGCCTCGGGCCATTGACAGAATCATTTAGAACTCAGTTGGACAAAGTGCCCAGGGACGAGCCCTGAAGCACAGACCTGATGTCAGGAGTAAGTGGAGGGAAGGGGAGGAGGTGGGAATAGATTGGGTGACCTAATTACCTTTCGCTTTCTCATTTCTATAGTCGTCTCGCCATCCATAAAAACAAGGGGAACAGAGTATTCCAAAGTCATTTTGCTGGGTTTCATTCCAACCTCTACACCACAGGACTAGTGCATACCTCCCAATAGTCCCTCTTTGCGTGATGGATCATACTGTCTTTCAGGGATCAAAGTCCCTCCTTCAGGAGAGAAAGATGAAAAGACTGGTATTCAAGCCTTAGGCACCTCTTTCCTGGTTGTCTCTCAGGAAAAAGCACTGGGGAGGACAATGGGGAGACAATGGAATGATAAACGGGAGAGCGCCTGCCCCTCTTTATGCATTGAAATGTTGAGAGGTGGGGGCATGTAAGTGTGAGGGGGGTGGGGCTTATTTATCAAGGGAAATGGCTGCTGGGAAGGTCCCAAGGCTGCATTTTGGTAAGTCCAAGAAAATAAGCAATGAACAGCTATCTGCATAGTTAAGGCCAGAGTTTCTTGTGAACCAGATGTGGACAGCTGTATCCTCTGTTCACCTTTCAAGCACTCCCTCAAATAATGTTTGTATGTCACCATCTCTGGGACCTCCAATGGGAGTCAGAGAGGGTGCAAAGGGGCCTTTTAGCCACAGAACCACAGGGCTGGAACAGACCTTCAGAAGATCACCTGGTCCACCCATCTGCCCTTAAGTAGGAGCAGTTATACTTTAACCATCCCAGAGAGGTATTTTAAAACTTGCAACAATGGGGACTTCACCACCTCACTTGATAACTTCTTACATTGCTGGACATAGGGCAAAAGTACAGGCTTTATTAATCTCTGGTACTGAAATTATATCAACAGTTAATTTTCAAGCTCTTGAGGTGATTCAAAATAAATTCTTACGAAGCCTGTTGGGGGTTCCTCAGTGTGTCCCTGCGGCAGTGGTTAGGGCTGAGACGGGCATATTATCTGTCACCTGCCTTGGAAAGATACTAGGGCTTGGCTATTGGGTGAAGTTGTGCAGCCTGTCTGAGACCTCCCTGACCTCTCTCTGTTTAAAGGAAGAACTGGAGTGTCTAGGAGGGCTTCAATATCCTTGGCTGACTCAAATTTCAGTTTACCTAAAAAGTCTGGGTCTGTCATTTCCCTTTCTGGGGGAAGAGCATCCCCCAGCAAAGACGTTTGATAGGACTTAGGGCAACCGATATCTTAAAACAAGAAGATTTGGCAGCATTGACTGCATGGAAGGTTGCACCCTGGCTCCAATATATTAAATATCAACATAGGCTTGAGAATTACCTGGACAAACTGAGTGACTTTCTATCACACCGGGCTTTTATGCAGTTACGATTTCAATTGTTTCCTTCTGCGGTTATTAGGGTCCGTTATGAAAATAAACCCTTTTTACTGGACTGTCCCCCTTATGAAACTATAAGACAGACTTGACTGAACCCAGTATGGGAAAAGAAAGGATTTCTCCCAGCTGGGCGTAAAATAGAACTGTTGTTAACTAGGCGGGATGAGCAGGTTATGAAAGCAACTGCATCCTTTGCCTTTTTAGCTGTGAAATTTCGAGAAGAAGGGGTCTCATAAGCCCCTTTAGACTATGTTGTTAGTTGTAGCGAGCTGTAGTACCTTGGGCAATATTTGAGCCACCCTTTGTTGCCTCAGTAAATATGCTTTTTATCCTTGGTTATTGTGTTTTCTTTTTATATTCATTTTGGATCGATTGTACTTTGATTATGTTAATTCCTTATTATCTATGTATTGTTATTTTTTTATTGTTGTTATGGTTTACTGGCCATGGCGGAAGCTAGTGCCGAATAAACTAAACTAAACTAAAAAAAAACTAACTCCATTGCTGGACTATTCTTTTGGTTAGGAAATTCTTCTTGGTATTCAATCTAAATAATTCCTCCTTCATTTAAATCTATTAATTACTGTCCTACTTTTAGTGGTCAGAAAGAACTGTTTCTTTTCCTGCTTTCTCCTGCTCCCTAGTCTTCTCATCTCTTATGATAAGCCTCCCCAGACCTGGATGAATCAAACTTGAACGCCTGATGGCACTTATGAGAATACAGGTTGCAGGGCTGCATTGGCACCAATGCAGCCCTGCAACCTGTATTCTCATAAGTGCCCTCTAAAAATTTGAATATATGGCAACCCTGAATCTGTAACTCCCTCAGCTGCAGAGATGAGAGGCTTACACACAATGAGCTACCTCATACTGTAGGAGTGGCAGATACATACTGTAGAGAAACCTATGTTGATAGTAGGGTGCCACTGTATATTGTAACATCCCCATGGGACAGAGACTGTAAAATTGCAGTTCTAGTTGGAACTACTGATAAGGGAGGAGGGTTAACATCATAAAAATCCATTAGACTTTAATGTCTTCTTCCAAAGTTAGACTTGGTCTTAAATCTAATTACCATTATTTATGTTCCCATCCAAAGAACTTAACCCACTTTGCTAACATTAATTTCACCTTTACCTCCTGAGAGCTAGGTATTATAAACCTATGTGGCAGATAAGAAAACTGAGGCACAGTGTGGTTAACTGACTTGCTGACAGTGACAGAAATTGCTAGTGGCAAAGACAAAAATAGAGCCCCGAAATCATAGCTTTTATGGCCAGTGACATCACTATTGTCCTACTTTATCCCTTTAAATCCTGCAGAATCTAACTGGAGGAGAAAGGTGATGGAAGAGGGAGGAATCTCTAGCCAATTATCTGCCATGACACTGCAAGGAATTCTGGATGTACAAGTAAATTAAATTATTGGTGGCATAAATATTAGCTTATTTAGCTCTCTTTAAAATTGATTTAAACTTGTTTAACAACTAAGTACGAAAGCAAACACTGTTGCTAAATAAAAAGGATGGCACAAGACATATAAATTTACCTCTCTGCAGATGTGACAAACACCAGGTTTCCCTGAGCGGGAAGAACTAACAAAAGACTTTGAAAAGGCTATTTAAGCCAGGAGTCAAGACAAAGAGAAAGCCATCTTCTGCTATCTCCTGGAGAGAACTCAGCTGCATCTTGCAGGCCAGCAAGGAGACTGCTGGAACTATGGACTGAGAGGAGAGACTTTGCTTTCTACCAACTAAGAGATCAGTGCCCAGTCATTCTACATCACTGACTGAGAACGTACTCTCTGGTAGGGTAAGATACAGGGAATTAACCAGTATAAAATAGGAATGCGTTATGTTACTTTTCATTTCTTTAGCCACTCTGTATCAACTATTCTAGCTTATGTAATCAATAAACTTTCTTCTTATCTTTATGAAGATGTGTCTGTGTTCTAACATTGGGAACACAAGTGAGCGCCTTGAGTTTTCAAGCTCTTGCGAACCCAGAGAAAGAGTCTGAACGGGAAGCTTTCTGGGAGTTGGGGGTGGCAAAAGGTTCTCCCCTTTGCAGGACTGGACCAGCCAGAGAGAGAACTGGTTCAGGTGGGCTGCAAGTGAGGGAAATTGAGTCACCCAACCCAGGAAAGTGGGGTTTTGGACCTCAAACCTGTGACAGTGGCACCCAATGAGAAGGGTTACACTCAGACTTGTATACCAATGTGTAGAAAATAGAGGAGGATAGCCAAGCGAGTGGAATCCTCTGACGGGAGTAAATCCCATATCTGGAGAGAGTGAGATTGCCAGTGCTTCTGGAACTCAGCTCTGAGAGTGGAATAAGCAGATCTTTGAACAGAGTGCGCTGTGTTTTTTATTTTAATTTTGATTTCTGTGGTCAGTGCCAGATATCAAAATAGGGCTGCCAAAGCATTTCTCCAAGCTCTTAAAGCCAGAATTGGAAAAGAAGGTGCAAGCCAGACACCTCCAAACAGAGGGGAAAACTAAAAAGCAACTGAAACAGCTTATATGAGAATTTGAGGAGATGGACACAGACCAGAATGGAGCTGGTGCGTCAAACCCACCTCAAGACCCCCCTCCACCTAACCCGCAACCAGGAGATGGCACACCTGGAGACGGCCAGGGACATGGCTCAAACAATGAAGTTGAGCTGGCCAGACTTAAACTGGAGCAGTTAAAACTGGAAAAGGAGGAGAGGGAAACTGAACAGAAACTAAAGATGCAGTTCGAACTTGAAAGGATGAAAGCTGAGAAGAAGGAAAGAGAGAGGTGAGCTCAAGTGGAGGAGAAAGAAAAAGAAAGACAATACCAGATCAACAAGGAACTGAAATTGGAGAAAATGAGAGCGGCGGAGACGGAAAAAGAAAGACAGCACCAACTTGAACTCCTGAAGGCAAAGAAGGAAGCAGGAGTCCTGCCCACAGCACCCTTTGAAAGCAACCAGGACAGAGACAGAAGACAGCTGATCAGAGACTGTTCAGCCCTTCTGCCCCTGTACCAAGAAAGTGACTGTATTGATGATTTCTTCACAATGGCAGAGCGCATCTTTCGCCAGGAACAAATTCACCAGAAGCTGTGGGTTAGGCTGGTACTGCCCAAACTCACCGCCAAAGCATGCCAAGAATTCATCTCAAAGACAGAGGGAGAGTGGCAATATGAGGAATTCAAAACCACACACTGGATAACCCTAGAGAATGTTTACACATAAATGTGGATGGAGTGATTGGATGGAGAAGAGGGCCAAGTAGCTGACCAAAAATGAGAAGGCCACATCACTGCTGGCTTCATCTCTGAAAAAGTGTGGAAATGAGAGCAGAATGGCCCATGTAAAGAAGAAGAGGGGCAGGGGCGGAGGGGAAACAAACAGACAGTGGGTGAGCCTGGGTGGTGAGGAGAGGACGAACAAGATAAATCAGAGAAATATGGGATTGAGAAAGCTAGATTTTGTGAGAAAAAGGAGATAGATAGCAAAGAAGGCAGGAGACCCTACATAGAGAAGCCAATGAAATAGAATCCCACAAAGGAGTACAGATTTTCTTCTTCTTTTCAATTGTAGGGAGGGTCGCTTCTGTGGCCTACAATGGCCACCTATAATTTCCTCCCCTGGCTAACTGGCTATGTCGTCAGACTGACAGGTGTTGGGTAAAATTATAACACCTGGACGATAGAAGAAAACTGAGACTGGAGAAATGAATCCCAAATAGGCTACAACACAGAGAAATTTTAATTATTATCTTTTTAAAAAGCCCAACAAAGGGTCAAAAAGAAGTGACACCAGGCTGCCATGTCCCGAGCTGATCCAGGGCAGGCAGCTCAGTGGACATGTGTGTACCGGGCCAGGGTGCAAAACATGTGCCTGGTTGGGCCGACGGCTGCACACTCCGGGGGCAGGGAGAACAGGGAACATGCGGCCAGCCCAGGCCCCCACCACCACCACCATGATGGGCAGTCCTGGCAGGTGTGGTGGAATTTCCTGTCCCGGAACAAATGAGAGGAGGCCAAACGAGATGGGTGTTCCAAAGGTGCACCAGCTTTATTCAAGTACGCAGCTACGGGGCTATCTAGCATCCAACGCTGATAGACCTTGGGCGGATGTGAGGCAAGTCAATTTATACATAGTTCATCAGTGCCAAAAATGGCATGAACCAATTGCAAGTGCACACATACAATGGTTCCTTAAATGGATACAGCCCAATAGTTTACACAATGATTTGACAATGCGCAAGCGCAGAACTACCATATAACTGTTGCTAGCTAGGCAAAGAGTAGTGGATGGTTTTATTGGCTATAACCTTTTAAGTCAGCTTTAACTTCAGACTACTGCTGGGGAGGAGAGGGCCTGTAGACACTTGTCCGGAAGATGTAGCCCACCACAGAAATGTCAACAGGAAACCACATGAACAGGAAGTTTTATTAGTTTATGGAGCCTTCTTAAGAAAAACCAGCTAAGCTGTCTGCATACGTACCTTGCATGACAATAGCAAAATAGAGTCTCAGGCCAAAGTATTGTCAAGGATCTGTAGGCCAGAATTTTATGTAGCTTGGGATTCTTCCATACAGGCAATGACAGTCAGTTTCGGCTGCCCATCATGGTGGACCCGGGCCAGGCTGGCAGACCAGCCCTGAAACAAACATGCAGTCCCAGGGTGCCCCACTTTGACCTGATTGGGCAGACCCCAGTCTGGGCTGTGATCCCAGGGAACTCCAGGATCACAGCCTGGGCTCAGCCCGGCCCAAGGCATGTGCCACCAGTGCCCAGGCACATGGCCCCGCGGGGGAGGGGCCCCGCACTGCCACCGGCTAGAGACTGACAGATGCCGCTGGGTTTTGTTTTTTCCCCACTGGGCGTCTCCGAGTCAGTCCTCGGGGGAGGGGGACGTAAACATCCTGGGAATCCCTGGCCAGTTATACCCTGCAGAGCTGAGCTGACATAGTCAAGTTGCAGGTAAGTAACCAGCTGCCCCTCATCCCCTGAAAATCCCTCACCCACCCCAATTCTAGCAAGTGCCGGCCAGCCTTTGGGGCCCCGCAGCAAGGCTTGGCACATGGCCCCTGAAACCCTTGAGCTGGCCCTGCCTGGGCTAGCCACCAATACCACCCAGGATGCCCCGAGTCAACATCGGGCGGTGCCTGCACATATGTGCAGGTAGGATCCGTGCCCAAGTGGGCCACAGCGGGCCACTGTCATGTTTGTTTTTACCCAAAGTGGAAATTATACATATTTCAGTTTCTCATCTTAGAGACCTCAAGTCATCCTACTACCCCACTGGTAGTGACTGTCTCTTTGGATTGTTAGACTATCCCATGATCCCAATACCCAGAGGTTCTCATTTTGTCGTAAGCAAATGAATCAAAGCTTTCAGCATAGATTGATTTCTCTAGAAGATCTTACAAGATTCTCACATGAAATCTCAGAAAGTTACCTCCCTAGGAGCAAAATGGGAATATTTTCTACCCCTAGACAGCATTCCAATTTCATCCGGGTCCAATTAGCTGTACCACTGGGCTATTTCTAAACAAAATATTATTCTTCTGACTGTGCAGTGGCAGAGAAAGCTTTGAACACTAACAATGCAGATGTGGTGCTAACTTGATCACAGCGTAAACAATGTAGAGGCCAAGTCACTTCGAGAGAAATTCCTGTTTAATTTTATCTAAACTAAGAGGAATCCCACACTTGACGTTATGAAGACAAAGTGCACAAGACCAGCCCATCAGCAGTCCTTACAGGCCATGTCAAAACACAGAGGGAGAGGTGTCCCTATGTCAGCTTTGTCAGGAATGAGCTGTGAGCGCACGGCTTTTGGACATCACAGATTGGCCGTAAACTAGCTTCTTTATAAATGTTTATTACTATGGCAAGTGTGTTCACTCCCCACAGCTACATTACAGATTAGATGTTAGTCACCAGGAAACCTTTCCCTTCAGTGGAAACAGCACTGGGAGGGGGCCCAGGAAGGGATGGAGATTCAGTTATGTTCCCCTTGCAAAGTTTCCCTCAGCTTCTACAAACAAGGTGGTGACATTTTGCCCTTCTGTGCCACAGACAATAGGCTTACCTGCCAAGTTACAAAGAGCCATCTGCCTGGTGGTTTTCTGCTCCCACACATTCCTATCTATCCAGCTCTCCTGAATGTACACTGCAAAGAGGTTCCAAACCCACTCCCCACAGGGGAGTTCCCCAGTGCAGGAGGGGCTAAGAGGAACCAGGAGCTTGAACTAGCATCTTAACTTTGACCTGGAATCTGCTTTGTAGGCCCTCTCTGTTCCAGGTTATGTCACACCCTCACTACCTCCTGATTGGGTGCCAGCCTGGATAAAGGTCTGGCCAACTAGGGAAAACGCTTTGCAGCAGAACGACGCTCAAGCTTCTGGTCTCTGCATCCAGCCCCTTCTTGCCTGTACCCAAGCTTGAGCCCTGCCTGTCTTCAGTCTTATGCCTTTTCTACTATTATTTATTTACTTAAATTTTTATCCCGCCCTTCCCCTAAGGCTCAGGGCAGCTAACAACATATATAAAAACATTAAAAACCATAAAAACCATACAACCCCCCCCCCTGCCTGCCAAATGCCTTAAAGAGAAAAGTCTTACACCGCCTCCAGAAGATGCTCAGACTTGGACCCAACCAAACCTCCAGGGGAAGGGAGTTCCAAAGCACTGGGGCAGCAACTGAGAATGCCCCCCTGCGGGCCCTCGTCATACCAACGAACAAGACCAACCGATGGTAGCCAGCCACAGGGAGGCTCTCCCGGCTGATCGCAGGGGTCACAGTGGAGCATGGAAGGACAAGCAGTCTCTCAGATATGCGATACTCCACCCAGATCTGATCCTGTAAGTCTGTCCATTTCCCAGACAAAACCTGGCAGAGTCACCACAGCCTCAGGCTTCAATAACTTGGGAAGATTCATCATGTTTTGATGGAGAAGGGAGACCAAGTTTTCCTGACCAATTGTCTCACTTCTCCTGCTCCCACTCTCCAGGCACACAGTTATCTAGCTAGTGCCTTCCATGAGGCTCTGAGCAGGGAGGCTTGGAGAGAAAGAATGGAGCGTCCATTCCTCTTCCCACTCTGGACCTCAGCACTTGCCTTTTATTGAATGGAAGCCTGTGCTTCCATTGGGATGTAATTTCTCCAGCTGGTGCAGAAGCCTTTGGCAAAGTAGCCCTTGTTCTACTGATCCTTTCTGCTGGTGCTGACAGAGTTGGTATTGCCATAGTTTGCAGCTGGGTCCCACACTCCGTGCACAGTTGAGATAAAGTTGTCTTGCTGTAGCACACTTTGGGCAAAAACAGATGTGATGGTGGCAAGGCACCTCTCTAGGCCACCCCAGGGCGGGCCACTGCAGTCGCCACTCCCTGGGTTGGTGGGGAGGGCTGTTCACATGAGCAGCGCTCCCTTGATATTCCAGGCATGGGGGCTGCCATCAGAGGTCTGACACGGGATGGAGGGGGTGGAAAGGAGGGAGAGGTAAGAGGAGAGGGATGGAGGGGAGATGATCGTGGCAGGCTTTTCTCCTTGAGGCGCAACGCAGGTGGAGTTAATTTCCTCAGGGTCTTGTTTGGGCTTTCCCTCCAAGCTGGAAGGCAACCCGACTCATCACAGGGAGGGAGAGGAAGCCAATAGCCAGGAGGGGTGCAAGGGTACAGGGGAACACTTACGTTTGTTCTCCAGACGTAGCAGGACCCAGGATATCGTTTTGGTAGATGAACGGACGGGGGTGTGCCAGGGGCAAGGGTCCAGGGAGTGGGAGAAGGAGAAGGAGGGGAGGAAGGGGAGTGCAGGTGAGAAGGAGGAAAGGTATCACTCTCAGAGGCATGTGGGAATCACTGAAGGGCAGCAGGGCAAGGATGGGAGGGGGGGGGTATAGGGTCAACACTGAACTCCCACACACTCACTTACTCAGGCTTTGGGAAGGAACACTGAAGTACACTCTCGCGGCTCGCACCACAAGACAGGACAATAACAGATAGGAACAAGGAACTCTCTTTCTCTCTCATGAATGATTGCCGGTGAGGTTTGTTTGCTCTGCCAGTGGTTTTATCCCAGCCCGTGCGGCAGCTGTGTCTGAATGGGGCGGGGATCTGCCCCCTATACTAGGCGGCACGCCGCCAGACGTGTGCTGTGCCTGAGCGGGGCGTTCTCCCCAGCATCTGCGGGATGCGGCTGTGCTGGCCCCGCCTCTCTGTTCCCCCCACCGGCCCTGTCTGCATCATTGCGCGTCTGTCTGGGTTGCTCAGAAAACCGGGGAACGCCCCGTCGTGTCCGCGCTCCAGACTGCGGTGTGACACGGTCCCTTCATAGCCCAGGTTGGCCCAAGGAACTTTCCACATGGGACAGGACTCCTAGGCCCCTGAGAAGAGCTGCCACCAAACAGCTGATGGGGGCACTCCTTGGGAGCCTCTATCAGCTCTTTAGTGTGCACACTTGGGCTGGGCGATGGCAGGTCTCAGCCCCCCCCCCCATCAGCTTTTTGGTGCACCCACCTCAGCCCCACCAAACAGTTGATGGGTGGGGGATCTGGAGGAGCACCTGGTTCCACCAAACAGCTGATCGTGGGGGCTTGGAGGAGCATGAGCACCCAGCCTCGACAAACAACTGATCTGGGGGGCTGGAGGAGTGCAAACACCTGCCCCCACTGAACAGCTGATCAGGGAGCCTGGAGAAGTGTGCACACCTGGCCCCACTGAACANACCACCTCCCCATCTCCTACTCCAACCCCCTCCCCCCAGCAAACCCCTATCCCTGCCTGCCAAATGCCTTAAAGAGAAAAGTCTTACACCGCCTCCAGAAGATGCTCAGACTTGGACCCAACCAAACCTCCAGGGGAAGGGAGTTCCAAAGCACTGGGGCAGCAACTGAGAATGCCCCCCTGCGGGCCCTCGTCATACCAACGAACAAGACCAACCGATGGTAGCCAGCCACAGGGAGGCTCTCCCGGCTGATCGCAGGGGTCACAGTGGAGCATGGAAGGACAAGCAGTCTCTCAGATATGCGATACTCCACCCAGATCTGATCCTGTAAGTCTGTCCATTTCCCAGACAAAACCTGGCAGAGTCACCACAGCCTCAGGCTTCAATAACTTGGGAAGATTCATCATGTTTTGATGGAGAAGGGAGACCAAGTTTTCCTGACCAATTGTCTCACTTCTCCTGCTCCCACTCTCCAGGCACACAGTTATCTAGCTAGTGCCTTCCATGAGGCTCTGAGCAGGGAGGCTTGGAGAGAAAGAATGGAGCGTCCATTCCTCTTCCCACTCTGGACCTCAGCACTTGCCTTTTATTGAATGGAAGCCTGTGCTTCCATTGGGATGTAATTTCTCCAGCTGGTGCAGAAGCCTTTGGCAAAGTAGCCCTTGTTCTACTGATCCTTTCTGCTGGTGCTGACAGAGTTGGTATTGCCATAGTTTGCAGCTGGGTCCCACACTCCGTGCACAGTTGAGATAAAGTTGTCTTGCTGTAGCACACTTTGGGCAAAAACAGATGTGATGGTGGCAAGGCACCTCTCTAGGCCACCCCAGGGCGGGCCACTGCAGTCGCCACTCCCTGGGTTGGTGGGGAGGGCTGTTCACATGAGCAGCGCTCCCTTGATATTCCAGGCATGGGGGCTGCCATCAGAGGTCTGACACGGGATGGAGGGGGTGGAAAGGAGGGAGAGGTAAGAGGAGAGGGATGGAGGGGAGATGATCGTGGCAGGCTTTTCTCCTTGAGGCGCAACGCAGGTGGAGTTAATTTCCTCAGGGTCTTGTTTGGGCTTTCCCTCCAAGCTGGAAGGCAACCCGACTCATCACAGGGAGGGAGAGGAAGCCAATAGCCAGGAGGGGTGCAAGGGTACAGGGGAACACTTACGTTTGTTCTCCAGACGTAGCAGGACCCAGGATATCGTTTTGGTAGATGAACGGACGGGGGTGTGCCAGGGGCAAGGGTCCAGGGAGTGGGAGAAGGAGAAGGAGGGGAGGAAGGGGAGTGCAGGTGAGAAGGAGGAAAGGTATCACTCTCAGAGGCATGTGGGAATCACTGAAGGGCAGCAGGGCAAGGATGGGAGGGGGGGGGTATAGGGTCAACACTGAACTCCCACACACTCACTTACTCAGGCTTTGGGAAGGAACACTGAAGTACACTCTCGCGGCTCGCACCACAAGACAGGACAATAACAGATAGGAACAAGGAACTCTCTTTCTCTCTCATGAATGATTGCCGGTGAGGTTTGTTTGCTCTGCCAGTGGTTTTATCCCAGCCCGTGCGGCAGCTGTGTCTGAATGGGGCGGGGATCTGCCCCCTATACTAGGCGGCACGCCGCCAGACGTGTGCTGTGCCTGAGCGGGGCGTTCTCCCCAGCATCTGCGGGATGCGGCTGTGCTGGCCCCGCCTCTCTGTTCCCCCCACCGGCCCTGTCTGCATCATTGCGCGTCTGTCTGGGTTGCTCAGAAAACCGGGGAACGCCCCGTCGTGTCCGCGCTCCAGACTGCGGTGTGACACGGTCCCTTCATAGCCCAGGTTGGCCCAAGGAACTTTCCACATGGGACAGGACTCCTAGGCCCCTGAGAAGAGCTGCCACCAAACAGCTGATGGGGGCACTCCTTGGGAGCCTCTATCAGCTCTTTAGTGTGCACACTTGGGCTGGGCGATGGCAGGTCTCAGCCCCCCCCCCCATCAGCTTTTTGGTGCACCCACCTCAGCCCCACCAAACAGTTGATGGGTGGGGGATCTGGAGGAGCACCTGGTTCCACCAAACAGCTGATCGTGGGGGCTTGGAGGAGCATGAGCACCCAGCCTCGACAAACAACTGATCTGGGGGGCTGGAGGAGTGCAAACACCTGCCCCCACTGAACAGCTGATCAGGGAGCCTGGAGAAGTGTGCACACCTGGCCCCACTGAACAGCTGATTATTGGGGCCAGGGTGAGTATGCTCCTCCAGGCTTAATCTTCTGGCCTTGCCTGGAACAGACAGGAGGGAGATCATTTGCCTAGTTTAGCACGGGTGGCAGGGCCTTTACCTGGGCTGTGTCTCTGACTGCTGCTGCCCAACATATCCCATACTGCAGGGGTGGGGAACCTTTTCTGTCCTAGGGGTCACACTGAAAATTAGTACGAGCTCCGAGGTCCACATAGAGTTTGGGAGCAGGGGTACTTAGCAGGTGTATTCAAGAAAAGGAGGACTCAGATCATGGATCCGGGCCATGGATCTGTCCCCTACCAGTGTGTGCATGCCCTCCTCTCTGCCCCAGTAGCTTGAGCTCAATTTTTCAGTGCTTGGGGTTAGAGACTGGATCCAGGGGCCAAATCCAGACATTGGAAAGGGGCCACATAAAAAGTTGTCGAGGGCTGCATTTGGCCCCCAGGTCTGAGGTTCCCCATCCCTGTCATAGCGACTGGGAGCTTGCCCCGGGGCGGTAGCAGGAAAACTTCTGGCAGCGACCGACCAGACATGCAGGTGAGTCCCGGGCTGTCATGGCCCTGGGCTATTGTCATGTCCATTTTCACCCTTTGTTCTAACTAGAGGAGTCTCTCCCTAGTTTTTATAAGATGCTTCAGCTGGCATTGTGAAGGCACAAGAGCTATGAAAACAGATGTCAAGGACTCCCCAATTGCTTGTGACTGAGGTCTCTTTTAGATGAGGGGGGTGCACTCGCGCGCTCTGCTCACCTGACTTTCAGAAATACCGCGAGCAGCGATTAGACGAGACATTTCGTGCGTTAAAGCCGGTTGCGCATACTTTTAATCCCGCAAACTAAATACCTCAATATTTAAAAGAACGTGCAACCAGCTTTCACACGTGAAACAGCTCGTCTAATTGCTGTCCACGGTATTTTTAAAAGTCACATGAGTGGATTGTGCAAGCGCACCCCCCTCGTCTAAAAGCGACCTGTCAAAAACAGTTGGGGAGTCCTCAACATCTGTCCCCATCCCTCAATATATATATATATATTTTAAAATAAATACCATCGGTGGTAATTAGATGAGACGTTTCACGCGTTAAAGTCAGTTGCACGTTCTTTTAAATCCCCAAACTAAATACCTTGATATCAAGATATTCAGTTCGTGGGTTTCAAAGAACTCGTCTAGTTGCCACCCGTGGTATTTTTAAAAGTCACGTAAGCGGATCGTGCGAATGTGCCCCGCTCGTTTAAAAGTGTCCTGATACTGCATTTTCTAAAAACCATTTTCACCTAATGTGTGTTCAAAAGAATCTACTCCAGATCCTCTCCAGCTAGGCCCATTCGGTAAGAAGAGACAACTAAGCTCATTCCCACTTTATTCAGGGATAGGGGCATTTCTGCTTGTGCCAGGGGCTTCGGAGGCTCTTATGCCTAAGTGGCCAAGTCAAGTAACAACAATGACAGGTGCAGAATTTAGCTCCCTTGCCCCTGTTCAGTCTGATCAGACTGTGGTTTGTGTGGCAGCACGGGTCCCCCTCGTATACAGAGGACTGGAGGTGGCTGAAGCAGGAGGGTAGAACCCGGTTGGCGCTTGACTCGCACTGAAGCAGACTGATTGTGGCATAGATTAAAATTTAAAGGACTGTGGGTACTTTCAGACATGACGCTAACCACCCTTTAACCACCCTTGGTGGTTATTTATGCATGTTTCAGGGCTGCATAGGGCACCAATACAGCCCTGCAACATGCATAAATAACCACCAAGGGTGGTTAAAGGGTGGTTAGCGTCATGTCTG
>QEPC01014770.1:2301628-2351947 GCA_003113815.1 Sphenodon punctatus | reverse complement strand
AGGTAGGGTGATCCCTGGGGTGGGGTGTGTGTTAAACCACCCCTACCCCAGGGATCACCCTAGTACCAGTACACCTACCTGCTGGTGCGGGCTCTGGGTCGCCGGCAGCAGCCCAGAGCCCGCACTAGCAGGGACTTCGGGGAAAAGATTTTTTGATTCTCATTCAGCTCTAGTTGCTGTCCTGTTTCATAGCTCCCTGTTGCAGTACCCCTAGGGTTTTTTATTTATTTATTTAAAATATACCCTGACCCTCCTGCCAGGCAGCCCGGGGTGGCTAACAAAATCAATAAAATACAATAAAACATATAAAAACAAACTAAAGAACTTTGTGAAGGAAATTTGATTACAGAGTAGCAGCTGCCACTCTATAGTGAAGGCATGACCTCTTTGTGTTAAAATTACAAACATTCAAAGCCTTACAACTCTGGAACCATACAACATGACTTTCTGGGGTTTGGCAGGTATGATCAGAGGGGGCACATGTACGATGTGGACAAAGTTTGTAAAGTTTAGATAATGGGTCTCAAAGTTAAAGCAGATCAAAATCTTTGGCCAGTGTAAAAATGTGTCTTCTGTGATTTTTTTGTGCTTGTATACCTTTTGTAGCAAATTAAATGAATGGGTGAAATTTGGCATGGAGACTTATCGGTCTCCACTTCTCACTTTCATAAATTGTTTTGGGTTGTGATCTATGAACCGGAAGGAATTAAAAGCAATAGCCATTTCTGCATACAAGTATTCCGTATCATTCTGACACAGAGCTTGACTCCCAGTTTTGCCCCCAACATGCAGAAGACGACGATTGAGGCTGAAAGACAAAGGCAAAGCGTGAATTCATAGAGCCTAAGGCTGCTTTTAGACAAGTGCCACCCGCTCGTGCTGTGAAATGATGCGGCTTGTGAAAGTGCTGCAGGCAGTTTTTAGATGTGCTTATACGTGCCATATTTCTAGTCAAGCATTCTTTAAGAGTAAGTAAGTAAGTTTTTCTGCGTAGCCAAAGCCATAGCATCTCCAGTTACATTTACAATACAAACATACAAATATACAAAAAATGCAGTTTTGTGCATAGCACAAAATGACTGTTGGAGCTAACTTCTATGCAGATCTTACCTAACAGACTTTATGAGTAATCACTGAACCAAGAAGACTTAGGAATTGTGTGGCACCTGATGAAAATATTAATTAATGTATATAAAAAAAAAAAAACTTAGTTGCATGGTTAAAAAGCATTATAACGAAGGCAAATGAACCACGGGCAGTTATATGTCTGGATAAACATAACATGTACCTCCATTACCAAATGAAAGGATGTATCTAAGGGCCAATTATACCTGGCTCATGAGGTAACAAATAAGCTGCAAAAGCCATTAAACAGGAGGCAAAAGGAGCATGACCTACAAAAGATTCCCTATACTGAACAGCCTTCACGAGGAAGGCAGCAGTTTTTTGAATGACCTTGGGTTTAGAACTACCGAGGATCAGGGCCAGCAGGGCATGGTCAGATCTACTTGGATATTTGTCAATGATAAATCGCAAATATTCCAAGCGCAAGGTATTCATATAGATGGCATCGAAAAAAGATGTGGCCTACGGTCTCCACGTCTAGGTTGTCAACTGGACATAACCGGTTGGCATAAGGTACACCACATAGCCAGCCCTCAAAAACACAAGAGGGGAGAGCATTGAGCGAGAGCACAGCAAAAGAGCTGCTTAGCCCTTCCTGAGATAACATCAAACATAACATTTTAATTTATATCCCGCACTCTCTCCGAAGACTCGAGGCGGCTCACAACATCATCAATACAATTACTGGGATTTCTCTCCCACGCAGGGGACCCAGTATAAACAATATCATAACCATACATATCAAAAACAAACCCACCCAACTAATACCTCCTTTGACCAATGCCTACACACCAGGCAAATAGTCCCATCACTCAACCAATCTATACCCTGCTGCCACCAGGGTATCCAGCTGCCTCCACCCCTCTCTCACTGGGGGGAGTCAGCCGCCTCCACTTCCTCATCAGTAAAGTACCCACCCCTACAGAGTAAAGTACAGACCCTATCAAAAAAGCCCACCTTGTCCCCATAACCAGCCAAGGCAGACCCCCTGAACAATATTAAATAATCAAACATTTGCAATTCAACAATTCCCCAGGCAGCCTCTCCTTTAATAAGAGGCATACCCCAACAACTCCCTCCCACCTAATCACAAAAAACAAAACCCTAACCCCCAACTGGCCCCGAAGGGCCCCAAAGGGCTGCACCCTTTGGTCGCAGCCCTTCGGCTCGTGGCTGACGGCCCTGTGGCCGCCAGCGCACTGCTTTTCAAGCTGCTGGGGGTGTGTCCAGGTGGAAGGGGGAGGGCAAGCAGCCACAGCCACTCACAGTTCTTTGTGTCTCCCCTACAGGTGTCTCTCCACGGCCAGGAACAGCAACACCGCCCGGAGCCCGCTCCGCAGCTGCCGCCGCCAGGGATGGGAGCAGCCAGATAATCTACAACCTGTCCCATCTCAGGAATCCACCACTGGTAGTCCCGGATGTGAGGGAAAAGGCCCAGCCTGCCAATTTCCATCTGATGGCTCATATCCTCGGAATGGGCCAAGATTTCTCCTCTGAGCGAGGTTGGATGCTTATGCTGCATATATTCAGGGGAAAACCCCATCCATCTTAAGTGGAGGGTTATCCTCTTGGTCCACTGACTGATATAAGGATCCTCCCCAAGGTCCCTCAGGAGCTGTGACTCCTGACTAGAATGTACTTTGAGCCAGAATCTCAATGATGCTTCAATAGCAACTTGGGACCAGGGTTTCTGCCCCAACTCGGACCTGATTGCTGCCGAAGGGGTGCCCCGTGGGGTGCCAAGCAGCCTCTGGAGAAACCCCAATTGAATCCTATCAGCCCTGAGCAGAAGGGAGCCCACATCTCAGCCCTGTAAAGAAGTTGGGACCGGATTTTGCTGTTATAAACCTGTAACGCGGGGAGGACAGCCCTTCTTCCCTGTTTGCAAAAAAGGCCACCAATAGATTTTGCTGGACCTTGTGCTGCTCTTACAGCCCTATTAACATGAACATGCCAGCTGCCAGACCTGTGAAACAAAAACCCCAGATACCAAAAAGCTGGGACCTGCTGAATGGGGGATCCCTCGAAAAACCAAGACTGTATTTTACGTTTAGAAGAGAAGACTAATATCTTTGATTTGTCGTAGTTAATAACTAAAGAGTTATCATGACAAAAAGCCGCAAAGGCCTGCAGTTGCCGGGAGAGTCCTACTAGTGTCAGAGAGCAGTGCAACATCATCGGCATAGCAGAAGCATCCGATTGGCCGCGCTGCCAACTTTGCGGGGGGCGGGGAATGCGGGTTAGCCATGGCAGGTATAACTTCATTAATGAAGTAGTTGAAAAGAGCTGGGGCCAGAACACAGCCCTGCCTTACTCCTACTGAGGTAGAGATTGACAGAGTAACATGCCGTTGGCGGTCAAGCTTGACCACCAAAGAGGAATGCTCGTGTAGCAAGTAAATCAGGGCCAAAAGGCACCTGTCTATGGATGAGGCCTGCAGCTTTCCCCACAGAGCAGCTTGGTCCACTGAGTCGAATGCTGCCCTGAGGTCCAGGAAAGCCACATACAAGGTGCCATTACGTGCCCTGTATTTGGCTGCCAAGTGGTACAAAATGTGACACTGTTCGGTGGTGGAGCGGCCCTGCTGAAATCCGACCTGCTCAGGAGCAAGCACCCTGGCCTGGTCCATCCAGTCAGTCAGTCTTCCCAATAAATATTTGGCATAGACTTTAGACACAACAGACAGCAAACTGATTGGCCTATAGTTAGCTGGATCCGATTTAATGCCCTTTTTATAAATGGGGATAATGACTGCTGTGTCCCAAACCTCAGGGACTCTCCCACTGTTATTGATGGCAGTAAATAAGGCTGACAAAAGAGGCAGCCACCAGGCCTCGTGAGTCTTGAGATGCTCCACTCGTATAAGGTCCAAGCCTGGGGCACGATTATTACAAAGGGAGTCTATCAAGGCCGCAACCTCCTCCTCTTTGACCGAGGGCCACAAGGGGGCCTTCTCTGGGATGTGAATTATTGAGACCTGAGGTTTGATCTCTCCTTTATCGATGGTATTATAAAGCTTTTCATAATGAGCCATCCAAGTTGCTGGTGAAATTACTGCGGGAGAGTTACTTTTCTGGCACCCCCCAGTAGAACCGTTAACCAACTACCAGAAATGTCTGGCATTAGCCGACTCTGCTGCCTGCAAAAGGGACTTCCATTGGGTGTCCCAAAAGCCCCGCTTTTTACCATTAATTAAATTCCTAATTCCTATACTTGGTCTTATAAGCGACATAATCTGGGGGCAAAACAACTGCACCACTCCTCCTATAGGAGAGGTGCATCTCCCTCAGTGTGCGTCTAACCTCCCGACATTCTCTATCAAACCATGGCTGGTTCACCCTACTACTCGAGGAAACTAAGCCCTGTGCCATCCCCCGTAAGTGCTTGTTCAGTCCTGCTGTTAGCTGGGTATAGAAATCCAAGACATCTGAACATGTAATGGAGGAGAGGAGCCTCTCATGAAGATGAACGACATGGGACTGAAATACATAAGCCTCCAAGGATGCTAACAGCGCCTCACTCCAACGGGGGACCTGCACAACTTCAATGTGGTCTATATCCCTATGGAGATTGCCATTTTGACTGTGAGTGGGGTGAGAGACTGGAGCAGGAAGTGAAAAACTAAGTACCAGCGGGAGATGGTCCCCTATCAGGGGCGGGCCTACAAAAAAATTGGTGATGAAGGGAAGGACCCTGGGGGTGGCCAAGATGTAGTCTACCACACTGGGTCCCTGTGTTCCAATAAAGGTGCATTCTCCTTCCAAATCACCGAAACCTGAGTCATTTAGAGCATAAGTGCTTTAAGTAACTCCACTAACTTGATCCCTGAGGAGTTAATGGAGCTGTCTTTGGATTTTCTGGGGGCCAGGAAGTCCAATGGAATAAATGCTCGCCCATCCGAATAGGGAGCCATAGGCTCATCATCAGGGCCCATTCTGGCATTGAAATCCCCTGCTAGAATTGTTAAAGCCTCTGGATATTTAGTGGAAAGACCTTCCAAAAATTGCTCCAGCCTGTCCCACATAGAGGGTTGGAATGAACTAGCATTACAGGGAGGAACGTATACATTCAAAATTATTAGAGTATGCACACCGATCCTGGCCACAAAACCTAGGAGCAAGTGGGGGGATGATAAATTTTCCAGTATCTTGAGCGGGGAGCTATGGGCCAAGAGACAGTCCAATCCTCCACATGGGCGCCACTTAGATTTCCAAAGGACAGCCGGTAGAAAATAAGAGGTGTACCCTTCTAATTCTAGGGGATTTTTGGCCCAGGTTTCCTGTATCAAGATAACAGAGAACCTCTGAATATACGTCAAAAAGTCACGGTCATTACAATGTCTGTTCCAGCCTGCTACATTCCATGAACACACAATAAGGTTGTTGATAACCATTGTATCAGGAAGTCATGACAGGGATGGCATAGCTGAGTGTGAATCGCATGCACCCAGACACCCTGTCTGGTCATTCTCTGGTGAAGAGGATTGCTGAGAGGCCTGACTGGGACCCTGTTCTAGACTAGGGGGGAAGGGAATTGTGCCCAAAAGAGAGACCTCCCTATCCCTGGGGGGACCCTCCAAGGCACAAGTCTGAGTTTGGGGCAACAAAGGGGCTATAGCCAGCTGTGGTTCTGGCAGGGTCACAGCCAACTGTTTGGGCTGCAGGACAGACTGTTGCTCACCTAAGATAGAATTTGGGTTTTCCTGGCTGACTGCCAGTAAGGAGACTGTGTCCAAACAGGGCAAAACCTGGGCATGAGTCAGAAGGGGAAGAACCCCAATTTTAGTATAGGCTCTGTAAGGGAAAATCCCCCAAGCTTCAAATAACTTGACATGTAGCCACAATCTGTCCACTATGGTCACTGAAGTAAAATGAACCAGGACCCGATGAAAACCTGGCACTGAGGGTAAGAATAAATATCAGGCAATACATCCGGGGGCAACCGGATGCCCCAATATATGGGAGAGATGTTGCTGAATTAAATACTTTGAAGACCAGGCTGGGAGATGGCCAGAAGGTAAAGGGGCGACATGAAAATCCAGAGCATGAATATCCAATTTCAAAGATTCCTGACTCTTATGTGGAAGAATCCCATTTCTATCGGAGCCACCTGGGCATACGGGTTGAGAGCAGATGTCACACTGGGATACCCGAGTCCCTACTGAGACCACAGCCACTTTGTTCTTGGTATACTGATTCAAATCTGCCCTATATAATTTAATCGAATTGGTGATGATCCCTAGTTGTAATCTATGTAGGTCAAGCTGCATATTTATATTCTCCAATTGGGCATAAAGTTTGGAAATTAAGGTTCCTACAGCAAAGCAGTGATTGCCCACAGCTTCCATTGAACAGGCCTCTATGTCATTAGGTAAATCAGTTAAAAAGCCCACTGGAGTTTCTGACAGAGCTGACGATATACATCCCGGCTGGGAAGTAGGGGTTACCTGCTCAGTAAGGGGGGGCTCTATGTGCCACCGGTGAGTCACCCAAAATTACTTCGGGAGGGGAGACCAGTAAACCCCCAAGCCAAAAAATGGGGGAGCCATCCGAATTAACAGGGCCCCACAGCTGCCCGATATCTGATACCTGTTTCGCAGGTGTGTCCACAGAAGGTTGAGGACTTAATGCTTGTTGGACGGAACCTGCCTTAGGCATCGTAAGATAGCCCCTGAGAGTAGACTGCCGAGCCCGGGTCTGGGAACGGGTCTCCATTCTTTCTTTCTTTCGCCTCTTGACCATAGCTCACAAACAAGACAAGTCCGGAACAAAAAGTTAATCAGCTGGCTGGTGCCAAACTCACAGAACTTCACGGGCCAAGGGAGCACGCTCCTGCTCCTGGAAGCTCCGAAGAGAGTGCAAAAGGGCACGCCCTCGTGCATGCAGCCCTTTGGCACGCTGCCCCGGCGCATGCCTCCGGCACCACCGTAGACTGCCTTGCCTTTTAATCTTCCACAGGTCCCCAGCTCCGCCCCAGGGTTCGTTCAACACAGCTGCCAGGTAAGTAAGGGGGGGAGGGGGGGGGAGGGAGAAAGGCACTCCAAGCGCCTGCAACCCATTCTTCAAGAGCACAAATTAAATACCTTACATATCAAGGTATTTAATTTGCACTGTTAAAGAATGTGTAACCGGAAATACAGCGCACAGAGGCACGTCTAAAAGCTGCCCGCGGCACTTTTACAAGCCGCATCATTTCACAGTGCGAGCGGGTGGCACTCGTCTAAAAGCGGCCTTAGTTATAGCTGGGGACCTACGTTCACTGCATTTTCTCCTGTGCCAAGTGCAATATGGAAGAGCATACAACATCATTACTGCTTACTTGCAATTTCCATGATTGTTTGGTTTGGAGAATATTATTATTATTAGCAAGCAGTTATATAGCACCAGCAACGTACCTGGCGCTTTACAAAGTAATGGAATAGACACGGTCCCTGCCCTAGGGCTTACAATCTGAGAGATCGGGGGGGGGGGGGAGAGACGAAGGAAGGGAACAGAGGGAGAGACAAGGAGTGTAACATTCATGAAGATGCGAGGTCCCAGGTGCATGTGCTTGGCTACATCGAGAATGACAGCTGGCTGGTCTGTGGCAAGTATAAGCTTTCCTTACCTACTCCCTAAAAACACAGGAGGTTTTTAGGTATTATTACTAGTATATTTTATTTAAAAATCCCTTTGGTCCAAGAGGACAATTGGTTGATATGCTTAACCTTCATACTTTTTTGTAATTTGAATATATCCACTGGAAGATGTCAACCCTCATGAATTAAGGCAACCTGAAGAAAGTCAAAGACAATAATGGGGTCAATCCCATGCCCTGCATTTGTCATGTCCATTCCGTGCACACAAACCACATGCATGTCCATAGACAATATATTATGCTGCGTGCAAGCCACGCGGGACCCACACGGATCCTGCTTGGGTTTGTGACCAATGAGTATTAGTAATTCGACCAATATACCTAAGGCCTGAGCCTGCATTTCTTGAGTACACCCTCTTCCCCACCCCCCAAAAAAAATACCTAATTCTGACAAGCCAAGAATTAACCAAGGTAGGGGGGGAAATTGTAGAATCAGATAAAAAAATAGTAGAAAAATAGTAGAATCAGAGGCAGCCGAATAATACACAGCATTATTGGATGGGCAGAAAGTTGGAGTGGACTTATAGATGAAGAATTGGGAACCTTCCCACAGCCTGGGACCAGATCTGTGCATTCACAGGGTTCCACGAGCCAGAGCATCCTCTGAATAAGAGGCGGTAGGCTGCAATGCACTAGAGTGGGAGGTGGCTTTGGGGGGATGGTGGGTGAGTGAGCAGCCATGGCTTGGAGGCTCTCCACCCAAGTATATCTTTTCTCATATTAGTCTTCATATTATTATTATGCGATATTCACAACCGACTGTAAACTTGTAACTGCTCTAAACTCAGACAGGCATCTCATTGAGAATTTTGTTTGACTAGGGCAGGGTCAAACCATGGGAGTCTTGTAGTGGAAGCTTATCTAATATGCCTGAGGTCATGTTATGTTGCCAGACACATCTTTACATATAACCTTCTTCCCACTAAATCAAGTTGATGAACCAATCCACGGCACTCTGTTTAGAACCCCACAAGTTATATTTTGAGTTGAAAGATAATTAGTCACAAGAATACATTTACTTCCAGACAAATGAATAAAAGAGACAAAGCATGAGCAATGCCTAATATTTTTTCTTCTTCCTCTTCTGGCATGACTTGCATCACCTCTTAACGTGTTGATACAGAATCATGCTGGCTCCAGCCTGCCTTTTGAAATAATAGCTCTTTCAATTTTCTTTGTGAAACTTAATGAATCAACAACCCTGCAGGGCAACTCCTGATGCAGGCGAGTGCTGCCAATTGTATCAAATCAATGGATCCCAGCCCACATGAAATCGTTCTAGAAAATCAAACAACACTCAGCATGAACCCTCAGGAGCACGTATGTCTATTATTTGGCCAGAAAACAATGACTGTTCTTCAGCAGCACCTTTTCTGTTCAAAGAAGAGTCTTTCTTTTCACAAAAGATTCTTTGCTGAAAATTGTTTTCACTTTCGAGCATGGAGCCCAAATGGATGCTCATTTTAACATATGCCTTTATCTGTTCTAGAGCGGTTGATAATTTTGTCATTGTTCATAGGGGTGGGCGAATGCGGTTTGGAAGTCCGGAGCGCACTCAGTCTGTTCGGTCGACCGAACCGAACTTCCGAACCGAACTCAAATTTCAAACCGAACCGAATTTCCGAACTCCGTTCTGTTCGCCCATCCCTAGTGGCAACCTACATCAGAAAACCTGGTTTTGAATGATCGAACTTGGTTCAGAAGTTCAGAATTCGACCGAACTTCCAAACCGAACTCGAATTTCAAACTGAACCGAACCGAATTTCCAAACTCAAATTTCAAACCGAATTGAACGAACTGAATTTCCGAACTCCGTTCTGTTCGGCCATCCCTAATTGTTCAGACTTTTAAACTTGTCATAAAATGGGATTCCAAATTTCCAATTTTGAAATATTTTACAAGATTAATACTTTCCACTTGGTTTTGGATAGAAATGGACATTTTCATTTTGGAGGCATCACAACGAACGACAATTACATATCCCAGGGTGTACTGTATCAATTTCTTCTTTGATATAGTTGAAAATTTTGGTTTCAGTTGAGAAAATTTCCCCAACTAACATTTATTAGAAAACAAAGAGTTCTCCCACTTTTTTCCATTAGAAAATGCTTTTTTTGGACAATTTTCAGTCATGCTGATTCAGACTAATAAAGAGACTTGAATTCAGTCAGAATTTACCAGTAGCAGTAGTTGCACAATGACTCTAAAACCTGCTTCATAATTCACTGCACCCTTGCTGGACTCTCATCTTAAGCCACTGCAGTTCTTGTCAGTGAAATCCCTTCTGATATCTTAGTTCATCTGTAATGAGTATTTTAATACACAAATTCCAAACAGACTGTCAAGATGTGCACCTGCCCAAACTGAGTAACCATGTCACCCTGGTCATTTCCCCCCCTTTGGGTGGTTGTTACACGCCATCATCATATCAGGATTCAATTTAGACTCTAAACTCTTTTGAACTTTAACCCATTCTCTGGTTTTCCTGCAAGAAGCCTTGTTCATCTTTAGCAGCAAAATAAATAATCAAATCTTCTCCCTCACTTCCAAGTGACAAAGTTAACTATGGCCCTTTTCATATGGGCCGCTTTGCGTGGGTGGCACGGTGGGTGGGTAGTGCGTTCCCACAGACCCCCGCCCACCTCCACCCACAGAGCATCTGCCATTGGCACCTGTTGCTCTGTGCATGGGCGATGGGTGGAGGTGGGTGGCGTGCGGGAGCGCACACCCACCGGCCACGGCATTCCCACGGACTTCTTCCCATCCTCCCCACACCTGCCGCGGTGATCGCACAGACACCGTCCCCGCACACATGTGCGGGGGGGGGNTGCGAAACGGCCCTATCAACTCTACCTTGGGTTTCTTAAAGTTAGACAAAAATGGATGTTGTTAAGGGCCCATTTTCCTTTCCTTCTCTTTACAGGACTTGGGCAAGTCACCATCTCTCAGCCCGAGTTCCCTATCTGTGAACTGAGAATACTAATGACTAGGGATAAGATTCTGTCATGGTATTATTATTTTTTTAAGTCATGACTAGGTCACGGTAGAAATGATTGAAAAGTCATGGGTAAAAAAGAATTTCATTTGACTTTTATTTTTATTGTAAGCGCCAGGCACTGGCAGGAAGAGAGGGAACCCCCTTTCTTAGATTGTAAACCCCAGGCAGTAAGAGGGAACCCCCTTTCTTAGATTGTAAACCTCAGGCAGTAAGAGCCAGAGTACCTGGTCAGAGCCAGAGCTACCCCCCACTCTCCCTAAACTCTATTGAATTTAAAATTTCCGTGGAGGAGCAAATGAGAGGTGGAAGAAAAGCTTGGTGCAGCCTCTCCTCTCCTCTCTCCACTGGCTCCCCCTTCCTGAGCGTATTCTGCACAAGCTCCTTGTCCTCACTTACAAAGCCCTTCACAACCTCGCTCCCCCCTACCTTTCTGCCCTGATCTCCCTCCGAACCCTTGTTCGAGCACTCCCCTCCTCTTCCATCCCCCCACACCTCCCCTGCTCCCCCAACCGCCTTCGTCCCTTCTCTCTTGCTGCCCTGCACATCTGGAACTCCTTCCCTGCCCTCGTCCACCTTGCCCCCACCCTCCACACCTTCAAGTCCCCCCTCAAAACCCACCTCTTCCGCTCCACCGTTCCTAACTCCTGCTAATCCTGCATCTGTTATCTGTAAACTCCTAATTTACTGTAACCAAGCCAAGAACGTGTACCTGAGCTCTCGCATCTCATGAATGTCGCATCCCTTGTCTCTCCCTCTGTTCCCCCTTCCCTGTCTCCCCTCCCCACGTCTTTAGATTGTGAGCTCTTGGGCAGGGACCGTGTCCATCTTATTTTTTGTAAAGCGCCAGGTACATCGCTGGCACTATATAAATGCTTATAATAAAATAAAATAATAATAATAATAATAGAGCAGCAGAACAACCCCCACCCCTCCCTAAACTCTATCAAAATGAAAATCCCCATGGAGGAGAAACGGTGGCTGGAGAGGCTGAAGAAAAGCTTGGTCAGAGCAGCAGAACAAACCCCTCTCCCTGAACGTTATCAAAGTGAAAAGTCCCATGGAGGAGGAAAAGTGTGAGGAGAGGCAGAGGAAACGCTGCCATCTTCTCCTGGGCACCTTTTGAAGCTCTGACCATGCACTTAGCGTGCACCTCAGCTCATCCACGTGCAAGGGGAGCAGGGGTGTTGCTAGGTTGGAGTGGGCCCAGGGACAAGAAATGGACTTGGGCCCCCCTATCCCCCCCATCCTCTCCTCTGCCTCCCTCCTGGGGGCACTGGGATCTCACCCCCTCGGGCGGGGCCCGCACCCCACTTACTCGCTGAGCTGGGAGGCAAGTGGGGGGGGGATCTGCACGGGGTTCAGGCAGGGGCCGAGGCTGATGCTGCCCACGGCGGGAGGCTCCCTCTGCAGCTAAAACAAATGACTTCAGCCCTGGCGCGCCTGCTGGTGTAGCTACAGCTCCGCCGCTGCAGCGACCGCACTGAGCTGGACCCCTTCCCCCGGCGGCTCCGAGTCCTGGCCCTGCTGCAGCTCTTTCAGGGCAGCCGTGGTCTGGCCAAGGCAGAGACATGGCGGGTGGGCACCTCACCCCTTGCCTGCGGGAGTCCCGGCTTCCCAGTCCCCTCTCCCCGCCTCGCTGGATGCTCAGATCGCCCCTAAAGCCTGGCTCTGGCTGTGCCTCCTCTCCCGGCCAAATCCCATTCCCCCGCTTGTCCCCACGCCACCCCGAGCCTCCTGCAGAGGCACCTTGCCGCCGCACTAAGCGCTCTGTCCGATCCTCACCTGGGCTGGAGCTTCGCCCCGACGCCATCACCTCTCAGCAGGAGCTCATCTCCCAGCTTGACAGGCGCCCTAAGGTTCAAGCCACATGGCAGAGACCCGGAAGTAACTCCGGGTCTCTGCCATGTGGAGGGCTTGCACGCTTGACCCACTCCCCGTAGCCATGCATGGCTATAGGGGGGCGGGTCAAGCGTGATGTCAGCCCACGCCTGACCAATGGGGGGCCTAGCAAGCACGTTGCGCTGGCGTGGGCTCGGCGGGGGAGGGGGGCCCATTTGTCAGCTGGCGGGGGTGAGAGGGAGCAGGCGAAATTTAAAAAAAAACAACTCAGGGACAGGCGGCCGGGGCCGGGCAGCTTAGCTACCATAGGGATGGACCCCCCAGCCACAGTATGTCCCACCTGTCCCTATGGTAGCTACGCCCCTGAAGGGGAGGGGTTTGAACAGCAGGGAGATGCAGCGGTGCTTCTCAGCGGTGCTGAGGGTGCTCTTCTTGCCGCTTCACTCTTCCAGATGGGGGTTACAACAAACTTGTAGGAAAATCATAAGAGTCATGGGAAGTTGCAAAAGTCATGGAGGGGGGCAAACATTGCTAAAAACGTGACCCCCATGACAAAATCTTAGCTCTACTAATGACCTGCCTCACAGGGCTGTTGTGAGGGTGAAGTAGGTAAGGATTGTAGAGCACTCTGAACACTACTACTAAGCATTTCTATAGTGCTACTAGGCATACACAGCATTTCACACTCACCGGTTTTCAGAGACAGTTCCCTAGGGCCACCACCTAGGAAGACCCCACCCCCTTAGGAGGACCCTGCAACTGGAACATGAGGTTGGTCACAGCCTTGTTATGCCCCTGAACTTCCTGAAGGAGGCAGTAAGAGCAACTTTTATAGCTGGCGCAGCAGTTGAAAACCCTCAGCCCCAACTCATAGTGGTGGGAATTTCAGTTTCCGTTTTAACCGAACTGTTTCAGTTTAACACCGAAGGGTCCAAAAATCAGGCTGTTTCAGTTCTTGATTTATGGTTCTGTAATTTTTCCCACTGAAGTCAATGGGGAAATCTTTCCCCATTTCATTACCCTGGAAAAATCTTCATTGAAGTGAATGGGAAATTTCCCATTGACTTCAATGGGAAGAGGAACCGGGGTCCAACTTCGTCCATTCCCATTCCCTGGGGACCACTGCTATCAGAGGGTGGGAGTGGAGATCCACGCCTCTAGCCCCGGGGTCCATCTTTACCCGACTCCCATCCCCCTGGGCCCTGCTGGCTGGCATGCACTTACTGGTCCGGGCCTTGGAGGATGGGGGTGAGGAGCCGCCGTCTCCGCTGCCAGCCAGGTCTTCTGTGTGGGAGGCTGGGCCACCTCCTCTGCCAGGCGGCTGTGCTCCAGTCAGTGCGGCTATGAGAGGTCTGCCAAACTTCTTCTTCCCGGGGCGTGCTGCTAGAGCTCCCTGTTCTGGCAGCGCACAAACACCAAATGACTGCTGGGGCCATTTTGCACATGTCCAGCCCTTTTCCAAAATGGCTTCAGCGGCATCGGCGCCATTTTGGAACAGGGCAGCTTGTCTGTACTCTGTGTATGCGTGGAGTCAGGGAGCTCTCCCACAGTCACGTTGACTTTGGCCAGGGGCGCCTCGGCCTCCTGGCTGCAGAGGCAGCCACACCTGGCCGCAGAGAAGACCTGGCTGGCAGCGGAGACAGTGGCTCCTCACCCCCATCCTTCGAGGCCCAGACCAGTAAGTACATGTCAGCCACCAGGGCCCCAGAGGGGTGGGGATGTGAATCCCCACACCACCCTCCAAGGCCGGTAGTGGGCCCCAGGGAATGGAGTGGGGGAGGCTGGACCCCATCCCCTGGGATGGGGGTTAGGAACTTTTTCCCCCTGTCCTGGACCCATTTTGGTCCTTCAGTCCAGTTTCCCTTCCCATTGAAGTCAATGGGAACAGATTTCCCATTGACTTCAAAAGGGGAAAGAAACAGAACTGTAATCCAAAACCTGAAACCAAAAGAGCCAAAAAATAGGAATCTGAAAACTGAAAAAAGGCCCTATGTCCCACCCCTACCAACTAGCCTGGCTCCGTTGGCAGTTGTCCCCTTGAAGGGACAAATGTTTGCCTCTATATGCTGCAAGTGGGTTGTTCCTTGCAGGCCTTTACCTCCCCTCACACCTTAGGCCTAGTCCAGCAGGGAATTTGTGACTGTCACAGGCTGTCTATTCATTTATAGATTCACATTGGAAAAAACCTCCACCTAAGCAGCACAAAGAACCCCAGGGCCCATTGCTTTTAAGGTAGCTCACCAAACCTCTGAGGAAAGATTGAAATGCTCTGTTGCACATGGGGTTATGGGGTGCAGAGAAGAGGGTGGTGCATGGATCAGGTGGAGGCAGGGTCAAGATCTTTACTGAAATATCAGTCTGGGGCTTAGGCCTCATGGAACTTGTTAGATAATTAGACAGTAAAATTTAATAAGTAGCAGCAGAGAATAAGGGCAGAGCAGAAGATGATGTGACTTGCCTTTTCATCTCTGTTTTACTCACACCATACATACAGGGCAGGATCAGTGCACTCAGGTGGAAGTTAGCAAGTGGAGGGCAAACAGAAGGAAACAAATTTCTGTGCGTCCTCCAGTAAAAATGTGAGATCAAGAAATAGAAATGGGCCAAATAAAAAAAAACAGTGGTGGGACAGATTTGGCCCAAAGCAGGCAGGTCCCCACCACTGCTATAGAGGGAGGAGGGAAAGAAAGAAATAGCGGTCCAGCGGATAAAGACAACGGATGAAAACAGACATGACGCTAACCACCCTTTAACCATCCTTGGTGGTTATTTATTCATGTTGCAGGGTTGTATTGGTGCCCCATGCAGCCCTGCAACATGCATAAATGACCACCAAGGGTGGTTAAAGGGTGGTTAGCGTCATGTCTGTTTTCACCCAACGTCTGGGAGAGCTGGGATCAATGTGCCACTAGATGACTCAGACAACTGGGTCCTGTCTCATGCCTGACTGCCCACCTGGGGAAAAGGCAGTGACAGAAGCACTCATCATCATCATTTATTCAGCAATCAGCCATTTAAAGTACAAAAAAATCTAATTGTTAAAAAAAACAAAAACATAAATCTAAAATAAAGTGTCTAACCACTTGACATAACCGACCAACAGGCTAACTTGCTTTCCTACTGCATCTTTCCTACTCTCTTTCCCTCCCTGGTCCTCCTCCACTGTGTGTCTCAGGGCATTTATAAACGAGACAAGAAAGGAGGCTGATCCTTTGATCAGCCACCTTTCTTTGTGCTTGTCTAAAGCTTGGGGCAGGATCTTACCCCGTGTCTCACCGGGCAGGTGATCCTGCCCCCTCAGACGTGGATCCCCGAAGTGCCAGCTTCGCACTGCACTTCCGGGTTCCCTGGGCGTGTGTGCATGCGCGGAAGAGCGTGCATGCGCACAAAGACTCTGCGCCGTGTCTGGACATCAGACACGGCATACAGAGGAAGGTGGGGGTGGTGGAATGCCGGCATTTAACGATCCCGCTTGTAAGCGGGATCGTCTATAAACGCCCTCACACTTTGCCAGGGAGTGAGAGAGAGACGGGGCCTCTGCCTCTCCCTCACTCCCTGGCTGACCCAAGACAGACAGTGGCCGAGAACCGGGGGCCCTGAACCGCCCCGCGGTAAGGCCGGCCCTGGATTTGATTATTATTATATCACTAGATGCAAGGAAAATTTCCAGTTTAGGAACAGGAGAGAAATGCTCTTTGTTATTCATAAAAGGCAGAATCCACTGGGCTCTTAAATCTGAATAAAAAGAACAACAAAAGGAAACATGCAGAAAATCCTCAACCTCATTACTACCACAAGGGCATAATCGGTTTAAATAAGGGATCTAGCAGCATTGTCTCAGGTGAAAATTGCACCCTGGTATTGTAAATATAAAGTCTGTCACCAGTCAGAAAAGTCCAACAGTCATTTCCAACTTTACTACTCGCAGGGCTCTGACCTTGCTTGGATTCCAACTAATGCCCTTGGCAGTTGTGGAGGATAGGTATGCTCAGATTCCTTTGGAATCGAGATTATGCTCATGTGAATTACATCAAGTAGAAGATTTGTTACATTATCTATTTAACTGCCCCTTCTCAGAAAGCATAAGAGATAAACTGATCATCAGCCTACACCTCAAAGGGAAAATGCATTGGGACGCACTACTTAAAGTGGCATACCTGTTAGCCGACCCGCAGGAACAAGTGATGAGAAAAATGGCAAATGTGGCCCATACCCTGGCTGTAGTGAGAAGTGAAGCGGGTACAAGAAGAATATTTTTTTTCACCAGCTCCTTGGTACTTTTTGCTTATATAAATGTATGTCCTTGTTTGGTTATTACAGATACAGTAAATGTGGGTACTGCAGAGAAGTGGTGCTTGGTATTTGCGTATGTATCCGTGATTATGTGAGTAAGCGCAAGTCATTGTGATGGTTTTCTTCGCAAGTGTCTTATTTTTGGAATGTATTATTTTGTGTTTTAATATTGTTTCGACCAATGGTCATGACAAATAGATGAAGAAGATGAAGAGATTTCGGCACACCTTCCTTGCAAACCTGCCGACTCAAACAATTGAAAATGAAGAAGAGTAAATGCTCTGTTGACATGAGGGCTTGACAATTTCTCTAAATAAGATTCAGAAAGATATTTTAATGGCAGGAAACCATGGAGCCAGAGATAAAGCATAATTATTAGATAACTCTTCTTGCCAGGCATTATCCGATATATGCTGTTTGATCAACTTAATACACTGTGAGAAAGATTTTGGTAATAAAAGAGGTAAAGGGAAACCAAGTTTGGAAATCTGTCATGTAATCATCATAAGCCAAGGGTATTTACCAGTGCTGGAATAATTAACTTGTTCTGTCCAGCAAAGATATGGAAGACAGTTGTTATTTAAATGAGTTATTCTGGCCCAACACTTGAGTGCTACAAGAGTGACTGGCAACAGAAAGACGACCTGTTTCAGCTCTCATCATATTAGCCAGAACGCTATTTAGTAAGACCTAACAGATGTCTTAGAAGTTGATTTTGAACTACTTCCACATCATTAATAAAGGCATGAAACCAGACTTCCGCACCATGTAGTAGTTGAAAACGGGATTTAGATGTGTATACTTTAATAGCCGAGGATACTTTAGAGAAATTTGATGCTGCATTAAATTTTAGGATACCTTTAGAAGAATTGTTACCTGTTTTATATTGCAAGACCATGACCCAGAGCTAGTAAAAGTTACACCCAAGTAAGAGAAAGAAGAAACTTGTGATAATTGCTGCCCAGCAAAAAAAACAGTTCTACTGTGGCGGTCTTTTGCCAAAAATCATTACTTTGGATTTCTTGGAATTTACTGAAATATCATTATTTTTGCAGTAAAATTCAAGTCAATGTAGACTTTTCTGAAGGCCACGTCGAGTTTGTGAAAATAAAACAAGGTCATCAGCATATAATAAAATTGATAAAGGCCTTCCAGAAAGAATCTGAGGTGAAAAGACATCAGTACTTAATGTCTCAACGTCACTAAACGACATTTAATTTAATGTCTCAAATTAAAGAGTAATGGCACAAGGAGGCAACCTTGCCTGACACCTGTAGTAATAGAAATTAACTTTGAAAGGGCTCCCGTGGTGTTAAGTCTTACTCTAGCTTGGGTCACCTTATGTAAAAACATAATAAGCTCCAAAAGGTGAGAATTAATGCCTAACACGTTCAACTTGGTCCAAAGTTTCTGGTGATTAACAGAATCAAAAGCACGTTCTAAATCAATAAATGCCACAAATAATTTACTTTATCTGCTATGAACGTATTTAGAAATCAAATGGGACCTAACAAAACAGTTCTCTATGGTGATTTGCCAGCTCTAAAACCCACTTATTCCTCTGCTAACAGATTGTTATCATTCACCCATCAATGATTGTTATCATTGAGTCTAGTTTATCTAGCAGACAACAGGAATAAATCTTTCCAATTACTGGGAGTAAACTTATGGGTCTGTAACACCCGTGATCTTTCCTATTTCCTCTTTTAAAATCGGAGTGATAACACTGATATGCCAAGAAGTAGGAATCCACTTTTAATATTAATGAAAGTAAACAACTTGGCAAGAATAGGAGCCCACCAATTAACACATAGAGGTAAGATCTCAGGGGGTAAGAAATTTATACCTGGAGCTCTGAGCAGCAGCAGCAGCAGCAGCAGCAGCAACAGTTGCCCTTGCCGCTGCTGAAAGTTATCCAGTGTCGACAAAGGATGCAGTAAGAGCAGCAGCAGAGAAGCAGAAACACCCCCATGCTGAAATTTTCACTATTTGCCTTGGTGCACAACTAGTGGAATTTCTACTTGTTTTCCCCCTTTATGCAACCATTTGTTTCACACCAGGCAGCTTCAGAACCTGGAAACTGGGGGGGCGGGGTGGGGGAGAATTAAAAAATGTGTGGAGGGGCATGGTTCATGAGAGCTCAGGAGCCCCGTTCCCTCCCCCACTAACACACCATTCAAGCAAGGAGATGAGAGGGAACATGGTAGAAACCTGTCTGTCTAAGTAACGAGTGGTGCGGAGATGGCAGCTCAGGAGCTGAGCTGTGCTTTCCCCACCACACGAACAAGGGATGTTTGCTAGAAATTCAAAAGCCACAAATTTAAGACGAATAAAAGGAAAATCTCTTTATAGCGCAGTGTATAATTAGCTTGTAGATCTGATGGCTACAGGATGTGGTTATGCCTCAGAATTTGGTGAGTCAAGAACAAGAATACCCAGAGGATTAAAAAGTTGTGTTAAATTGTTCTTTGTGATGTGCTCCAAGCACCATGGCAGGGGTCACTATATAAAAATAAAAAATATTATTATTAATTATTATTAGAAGTATAATGCCAGTTGCTGCTACCGAGATTAAACTATTAGGGATTAGAGGACATTATGGGGGCAGCTTGTCAGACATCTGCTTCCCGTGGGCCTCTTGGATGTCTTCTGAAACAGCAAACGTTGGCCACTGCTCAGAGGTTGCGCCTTGTCTAGTCCCAATATGGCAATTCCTGTGTTCTTATGGCCACACAGTCAGTGTAAGCAAGATCTAATAGCCCTTCCCTCAACACTTCTGACCTCCTAGATGCACAGGGAAACGAGAGTGTCATTCTAATTTGGTCATCATAGTGATGACTTCCCAATCACCTGAAGAAATGGGAGGTTGCAAGTCTTCTATACTACGAAGATCCTTGTAGGGTCTCCCCAACAGGGTGATCATCATTCAGGTGGCAGGACTCGCCCACTAAACTTTTGAGTTCTTTAGTAAAGTCACTGAAATTCCAGTAAAGGAAATGTGTTCAGGACTTAACATTCCAAAGGTGTCCTTTACTTGGATACAAAAGCTGCGTTAATTATTGTCTTTGGGACAACTTATACAGATTTTCTGCAAACTGTTTGTTGAGCTAGAAGGAGCTGGTCAGCTTTTGGGTGAAGACTAATGTTAAAGTACAGATAACATTTTTACAGCCTGCAGGGAATACTTGCCCTGGGTGTTTGATCCCTGACTTCTTCACATTCCAGTCTTGGCATTTTAACTTTACAAATTAAAAATAAAAAAATAAAAAGTTAGGCCACTCATCTAAAATGCTCTCTCTCCCAGAGCAATAGATAAGCCAGGAAAATATGGCAGTTGATTATGAAAACAAAGGTATTAAAATAGTGATCATCCTCATACCTCCTGGTGTGGTAGAGTGTAAAGAGCACACCTTGGCCGGCCCTTCTTCAGCCACCTCACAGCCAGGGCTGGCCCAAGGATTTGCCGGGCCATGTGCGAAGTCTTGGTGTGGGGCCTAATTTGCCTAATACGTGGGCTACTGCCCCCTAGGCACAGGGTCCAGGTTGGTGCGGCGACATGTGCGCCCGCATATGTTGCACATGCCTAGGGCCGGCCCTATTCACAGCTCCTTAATTAGATCCACCTGGCCAAACAAACTCAGCATTGGTTCCATACTCCGCCTGCTTTATTGCCAAGAGACACACTGTTCCATCCCGTTCAACATCAGCTCCATGTATGACCTCTTACCAGTCGTCCTTAGAGAAAATAAGGGTGTTCTGCCCTGCTGTGTCTGTTAGACAACTGCCACTGATAAAAGACATTACTGTCCTACCACTGCCTTGTGGTCTGCTCCCCCCCCAGAACACCTTTCCTCTAAATCAGTTTCTCTGCTTTTTGCAGTAGTCCTCCCAAGGTGACCAGGTCAATTATCCTTTCACATCGAGGCCCTGCTGAGCTGCAAGCTGCAGGACAGTACCCTGAGGTAATAAGCGAGCTAGCTGTGATGCAGAATAACAAAGGTGTTGGGAGTCCTGATAAGAGAGCTCTTGCATTAGGTCAATTTCCTGTCCAATTCAATGTAAATAATTTATAGTATAAAGCACAGGATGCCAGCAACAGGGCAGTGTGGTAAACAGGTAAAAAATTATTTTTCAGGCCACTTTTTTCTTGCTTGCTCAGGAAAATTGGGAAATACAACCTTCTGGTTTTCACCATTGCAGGGTTACGTACAGGCATGGTGTTTTTCATAGGAGGGTAGCACTCTGAGGCCCTGATCTTGATCAGACACTGAATAAGGTGCAGCACATGCACAAAATAAGGCAGCCCTGGCTCCTCATTCCTGCTCACAAGGAAGGGTGCTGTATACAAGAGACTGGGGGTGAGAAGCAACACCCATGTTTCCAATGGAATCCGAGAGGAAACTCTTCCAAGAGGAAACCTGCAGGCTTTCTAGCCCCAATGCTGGGGATGTGCTGAGGCTTGATACGAATCGTCTTTAGTGCCTTGCTTAAAATGAGTATGAAAATTTTCATTAATAGCTATTTTCTGCACTTAGGGTGCATTCATCCATTTTCTGTTCCTGTAACCAGGTCATGGAGTGTCTGTTGCATGTGAAATCCTGCAGCAGGGCTTCACAAGACGTGGGTAGTATCTATTTGATCTGCCCACAGCAGTCCTGGTTTCTTAATCTTGCCAGCCACAGTTCTGAACTTTCCTGGCAAGGGCCGCTGTGGAAGGACTGGGAGAAAGCTATCCTCCAGCAGAGATATCTGGCAGGCTGTAACCCTGGGGTCTCCCTGGATGGGGGTGGGGGGTGGGGCTGTGTCCTCCCCCAGACAACTGACTGTCAGTGACAGCAATCCACTTCAGAGACTGTTCTCAGATTCCAGTGGCTACAGGATAGACACGAACAAAGACAATTACTCTAGTTTTCAGAGGAGCAATTGTCCATGCTTAGGCACAATACCAAAAGCATGTTTACACATGGTACAGTTTCATGGCCAGTGTCTCCTGTGAAAACGGGTATTCTTGCTGTAGCTGGATTAAGTTCTTGCTAGCATAAAGCCAAAACATATTTACCTGCTAACCAATCTTGCAACCAAATACCTGATTTTTCAAGGAGCATTTTATTTTCCAATAGCTTTGTCTATCAGCTTCAGCCTAGTTATTACAAACCATGTGTAGCAAGTAGGTCTCGAGACATTAACATGGGTCTTTATAATGCCATGACATTAACAGATGTCTTTATAATGCCATCACTTCTAAAAGCACCATTTCCCACAACACCAACCCAAGTAGTCTTTGCACAAAAACGTTGCATTACAATGGCAAAAATACAAGTGTAAACGTTTTCAGCAAGTCTTATAAATACAATATTTATCTAGAAACCTTAGGGTTTACACCCACAAGTTCTCCCTCAAGTGAACCAATAGGCCTAGTCCCTGAGTAGGGATTACTCAGCTCTGACACAGTTTGTATAAAACTCTATTACCTAACATAAAATTCTATCTGTAACCTAGGGGTCAGATTCTGGTGTCAGTTCCACCCATACAGTTCCAATGCATCATGGAGCAGAACAGAATTTGGCCGACCCTCTATTACCTTTCCATATTGCATCATAAGCTGTTGGTTTTGATCTATGAAAGGGAAAGACAAAGGACTCATTCATACATTGTCCCTGTAGCTGGGGGGGGGGGCGGAGGAGAGGGGAAATGACAGCAAATTGCTGTCACCCAACACTCCCCACCACTACACATGAAAAGCGGGCAAAGAGTGCTCCTTTTTCCCAGCCCTGCCAGAAGAATGATTTGTGAATGAGCTTTAAAATGGCCTCCAATTCAAGCTGTCCACTCAAAGGTCCTTTGGGTGTGGTTTTCTGCTCTGTGTCTAAAAGCAAGGCTGCCACATATCACAAAAGTTGGACTTGCAAGACATCAAGGCACCCAAAATTAAAGAAAGCACTTTTGAAAATATTGGTCTCCCATTCTAAATGTCCCTGATCAACACAGAGTCCACAGGTAATACAACCACTTTTTAAAATACAGAGTGTCTGTACACAAAACGGGATTCAGCACTGGTTAAAAGTAAAACAACATGATTATAAAAGTCTCTATTGGGTGGTGACTTAGTCCTATTTTGGAAATCACCCCAGAATCCCATTGCCATGTAAAGAAGGCTCAAACACAGTCCAGGTGAATTTCCATACCATGCCTGCGAAGTCCATTTGGATTCTGGTTTGTATCTTTTCAACAGAAAAGTGTAAGTTCATCCATATTTAAAAGAAAATGACTCCTTGGAAGTTGGGTTTCCAAACCTACTTTCTGCCCAGCTTCCCCAAGGGCATACACAGCACATACTAGTAAGGTGTGCATGACCGTCTCCTGGTAGTGGTTGTCCTGTACAGAAGACAAGAGTGTCATTGCCAATGCCAGTTAATGAACCCTCCTCTTCAGCTCAAACAGTAGCAGCTTGTGCTTTTAATACAGATGATTCCTGCAGACCCTGGTGGTTGTATGGGCACAGCCTGGTCTGCTGTTATAGGGCTGTGCTGAGTTGCATTTATTGTCATGAAGCTGTTTTAAAGAAAGCAATACTATTTGTCTTGAAGGAGGAAAGAGAGATCTAAACAATTACACAGACTTCTTAAATACAAGAATATAAATAGGCCCATCAATCCCCTAGGTCCTATCGATACACATAGAAATGTATATAAAATATGTAAGTGTGGCATGCCAAAGATACATTGCTTAGCAGGTTAATTCTTCCGGCAGGAGCTTAGCAAGGAGGTTCAACTATATTTGTTTGCATTTGGTTTCCATGAATAGAAGACCACTCTGTACAACAAGCTTATTCCTTCGACCAGGAAAAGGATCTCATGCACCTTTTATGGCACAGGTTTTTTTTTCTTCAATACAATGTATTCTAGATCATCCTAACTCTGGAGTTTGAGATTTGTACAGGATGAATATATTCTCCAACAGTTTAGGCTTCAATGCTTCCCTCTCTTTACAGGACTCATTTTCCCATCTTTCAGTAAGAAACTACTGGATAGCTCATGAGTTCCCTTTTCCACTGATAGTCCCTTGGATAATGCCGTTCTCTGAATAATGGCTAGTGGCATCTGTGCTCCTGCTGAGCACAGTTGAAGGAATCCTGGAAGACCGTCTCTCCTGGCTTTTATCCTCAGATGAGCGGCAGATCATCCTTCTCATGGTGCTCGACATCTCCTCATCTTTGTAAGAGTAAATGACTGGGTTCATGACGGAGTTCAGCAAGGCCAGCAGGAGAAACCACCTCTTCACATTCTGAACCCCGCAGTTAGTACAGTTCAGCCCATCAAGTAGCAAAACAACAAGACCAGGGGTCCAACAAACAACAAAGGCACCTAGAAGGATGAGAAAATGTGGAAGGATCAAAATGAGAAACTCTGGCTTTGAGACAAGCAAGCATTCCCCCACCCCATAATATCACCAGATCAGATATGAAAATATATATATTAAATTTGTTAATGGAAGCCGCAGTAACAAAAACTTATAAGTTAGCAAATATCTTGAAACATAATGGTTGTGATCCAAAAACCACTTATTACAGAGTATTTATTTATTTAGTTGCATTTCGTAGCCACCCCCTCATGCCCATGGCATCTCAGGGCAGCTTACAACACAAAAATACAAATACAATACAAAAATGATTTTAAAAAACAATTTAAACATCTAAATCCCCTAAAAACCACACCTGCCAACTTTTATCCCATCCCCTCCCTCCTCTCCTCTAAAGGCCCGGGAGAACAGCCAAGTCTTGCAGGCCCGGCAGAAGGCCAACAGACTTGGGGCCAGATGGGCTTCCTCCGGGAGGGAGTTCCATAATCGCGGCCTGGCCACCGGAACACCCTCTCTATTGTGCCCCCCCCCCCCGCTTTACACGGGGGACCTCCAAGAAGGCGCCCCCAGCGGACCGAAGGGGTTGCTCTGGGACATGGAAGGTGAGGCAGTCCCTGAGATATGAGGGGCCAAGACCGTGTAGGGCTTTATAGGCCAAGACCAAAACCTTGAATCTTGCTCAGTACGCTATAGGCAGCCAGTGCAGCGTGTGGAGCACAGGAGTAATATGCTCCTATTGGCTCATCCTCGTAAGGAGACAAGCCGCCGCATTCTGCACCAGCTGCAGCCTCCGAACCAGCGTCAAGGAAAGCCCCACGTAGAGCGCGTTACAGTAGTCCAGCCTTGAGGTGATGAAGGCATGGATGAGGGTGGCCAGGTCAGGTCTGGAAATATATGGATGCAGCCGCCGCACCAGATACAGCTGGTAGAAGGCAGCCTTTGCCACCATCTCCACCTGCGGATCTAGGTGGAGATCAGAGTCCAATAATACTCCCAGATTCCGAACCTGCCGGGCTACGGGAGGGCGGACCCCCTCTACAAGGGAAGCAGACACCTCCCTCGCCCTACCCACCACCATCACCTCCGTCTTATCAGGATTGAGCTTCAGTCTGTTCTGCCGTAACCAATCCGCCATGGCCTCCAAACATTGGGACAGTACTGAGACGGCAGGACCTGGGTCAGTTGAAAAAGAGAGGTAAAGGTGGGTGTCATCAGCGTATCGGTGGCAGCGCACACCAAACCCTCTCACGATCTCCCCCAAGGGCTGCATATATACATTAAACAATAATGGAGACAGAATAGAACCTTGCAGAACGCCACAATCCAAGGCCCGAGGGCTAGAAGATTCAGCCCCCAAGACAACCGGCTGGCTTCTACCCAAGAGGAATTATCGGAACCATCCAAGGACAGTCCCGTCCAGACCTCCCAGGGCTCGCAATCGCCTCAACAGGGCCCATGGTCTACTGTGTCAAAAGCGGCCGAGAGATCTAGCAGGACCAGAAGTGTTGAACGTCCTGTGTCCATCTCCCGGTGGAGATCGTCCACCAAGGCCACCAACACCGTCTCTGTACCATAGCTGGCACGGTACCCTGATTGAAACAGGTCGAGGAAACCGACGCTGTCAAGATGAGCCTGGAGCTGCAGTGCCACCGCCCATTCAATAACCATCCCTAAAAAGGGAAGGTTAGAGACAGGTTGGTAGCTGGACAGTGTGTCCACATCCAAGGATGGCTTCTTCAGCAGGGGGCGCACCACAGCCTCCTTGAGAGCTGGGGGCAATCTCCCCTGCTGAAGGGACGCATTGATTACCCTCACCAGCACCGTCCCCAACGTCTCCCTGGAGGCTTTCACCAACCAGGACGGGCGTGGATCTAATTCACAACTGGTGGCTCTCACAGACGCCAGGACATCCACAGCATCGCCTGGCGTCACTTCCTGAAACTCAGCCCAAGAGGATGGACCAGACAGGGCCTCCATCGCCTCGCGCTCCATCTCTACTGTTCCTAATCCAGTGTCGTACTTGCTCTGGATCCGAGCAAGCTTGTCTGCAAAGTAGATGGCAAACTCCTCACAGTGGGCCTGGGACAAGTCCCCGTCCAGGCGGAGGGAGGCCTGACTGACCAGCCCCCACACCACCCAGAACAGCTCCACTGAACACAACTTTGCAGATGCTATGAGGGCGGCAAAGAATTCTTTCTTTGCCGTCCTCACAGCCTCAACATAGGACCGCAAATGGGCCCTATAGAGAAGTCGGTCGGATTCAGCACGAGTCCGACACCAGCATCGCTCTAGTCACCTACATGCCTGCTTCATACACAGCAGCCCCTCAGTAAACCTAGGGGCCCTGCGGTAACGAGACAGAGGTAGGAGACGTCTCAGAGCCACCCTGTCAATGGCCTTCCCGAGCAAGGTGTTCCAGGCCCGGACGAGTTCATCAACAGAGTGGCCGTCAGGGTCTAAGTTTAGATCCCCCAGGGCCTCCTGGAACCGTTGAGGTTCCATCAGCCTCCTGGGGCGGACCATTCTAACTGGTCCATTCCCCTTCTGGGGTTGGCGTGCTAAGAGACTGGCCTATAGGAGGTAATGATCCATCCATGACAAGGGCGTGACCCTCACATCCCCCACTACCAGATCACCCGCCTCAAGGCCAGAACAGAACACCAGGTTGAGGGTATGTCCCCCCCACATGGGTCGAGCAGTTAACAACTTGGGGCAAGTCCATGGTTGCCATGAACTCTCGCTCCAGAGTAGAACTGCTGAAGCCCTGTGTATATAGCAGAACGCATTTATCAGAATGCTAAGATTCCTGAGGTGCATGATTACACAAAATGTAAACAAAAACATAGCCTTTCACTACAAACATTGCTGACAAAAGAGTGTACTATAGACCCCCAATGGAACAAATGCCAAGAGCAACTAGTAGGTGCAAATCGTACTCCATTAACTTCACTACAGCTGGGTGCAATTTGCAGAATCACTTGACTACTCATTAAAATAAAGTGACCTCCCCCCAGATTCCACTGATGTAATCAGTAGAAAGAAACTCCATAAAAAGGTCAGCCTTGAAACCAATCCCACATGCTGATGAAACCAGAAATTCATTCACATATGAGTAAATTAGGCCAGGGCCTTTACACATTAATTAAGTCACCAATAGCCAGTCCTACATGCCTTACCTTGAGGTTGCTTGATAATAAATCTAACAAATTTAAGATGCTGTAACCTATGGCAGATGAGCTATTCCATGGTCTTCTTTGGTATAGTCCATTTCATTGTTTAACTGGGATCTGGTATAGAAAGTTCTGCACCTTTCCCATATATTCCAAAAAGCACAACCAATAACAAGAGGGCATCATTGTTCTGTGATAAAGCATGAACCAGCTCATACTGAAGAACATGGGAGTCTTTAATGGGGATTGGACTATACCCTTGGAATAGTAGTTTGCCTCCTTTGGCCTGTAGACAAAAACGGCTCACTATATACAACCAATCTCCATTAATAAGATTAATGGAGACAGGTTGTATATACTGAGTGCCATTTTTGCTTGCCAGAGGGAGAGAGATTGGTGACAGGACTGAGACTGGCAGCAAGACATGCAGTGATTTTTCTTTTCAGACATGAAGACAGCAGAAGAGGTAAGAATGGTTAGGGGCTCACGATGGTGGTGCTGGGGAAGGGACACAATCTACTGGGTAGAAGGAGACAGAGAACTGAAGAAAAAGCCCCCCATCCCAAACTCATACAAACCTCTCACACCCTCCACAACAATCATATCAGACAAGAGTTAAAGGCAGAGGAGTAAATACTAGACAGAAAAAACAGGAGAGAAATAGGAGAGTACAAATCAAGAAAGGAAGTGGTCAATCTTGTTTAAGACAATATGTAGCACTGTGTAGCCTTACCAGGGAGAGGAGGGGCAACTGCCCTTCTTCAGAGGGAAAGCCAAGGAGCTATGTGGGGGAGAACCTTGTCATAGCCCCTAATCCGCAGGGAAGACACTAGAGAGCTACGCCATTCCCTTCCCTCAGCTCAGAACAAACACTGCTAGTTTGTCACCCTGCACTTTCAAGCGCAAGGAGAAGCCATGCACATGGTAATGCTAGCTTAGCACAAGCCACAATTGCTGCCTGACTTACAGAAATAGAAAATTACAAGTCTGCACAGAAGTCACGTTGTGGACGCCATGCGGAGAAAATGCCACTCGTTTATAGAGACCTAGTTTCCCTTTGGAACTTTTTTTTTAAATTGCCAAATACGTTTGTTAGAAATTATGCACATGACCATGATGAAACACTCACCTGGTGGTCTCATCGTGCATCCATTCAACAGCTTTGATACTAAAAAATACAAACTATGAAAGCCCAATGTTAGGGCTGTAGTGCACAGTTATCATCATACAGTATTGGAAGATTCAAGACGTGCCATTGGCTTTACTTCTTTGCACACTGTGTATGAGTGGGAGAGAGGGAGTGTGACAGACACACCCACCCAGAGTATGTGTAGAATAACTTGTTCTGATTTACAAAGGTGATGAGAACATACAGTTCCCACTGTGTCCACTGGGAAGTGTGGTTGCTCAGTGGTACCTCTGAAGATCTGGCAGTCCCATTTCAGAGATGTATTTACAATTTTTAATTAGTCTTACATGTTACCAGAAAACACGCACAGCAAAAAAACCAACCAAACCCTGCCCCTTCCTATGTATGCTTATTACACATTAGAAGATTCCAAAAGAAATACTACCAAAGTGTTTTCCATTATATACAGTAAAATTCACTTTAAAAGTTTATTGTTGAATAACATAGCCCCAGAATAGAAAGACTGAAGACTGTAGCTTTCCTAAATTATGCATTTAACCATACTGCAGCTAGAGTCAGGATTTTCATGACACTAACTGCATAGACTAGTTTGGAATTAGTGGTTGGCATCAGTAACTTGTGAATCTTTATGCCAAAAGGTTCAGAGTATAACTTAAAACAGGACATTCAGTGCAAGAATCTGACCTCGGAATATTAATTCTAGTAGTCATTTTTCCACACTATTGTGCAGCTATAGAACACTTCATAAATAAGAAACCAGCTTTCACCATGAATACAGTGTTTCATTAAGGGATTACTATATTCTGTCTTCAGTGGCCTTTGAGACAATGGGGGTAGCCTTAGCTCATTGACTTTGACAGGTATTGGATGAAGCACCTGATGAGAAGGGGTCACCCTAAGCTATATACAATTGTGGGGAAATGAACATGGTTTTTTTCAAGGGGACTTTGTATCCGATCCCCCCAGGCTATGTACCTTCACCGACACTTCTCAGTTGGCGTGGGAGGGTCTCTCAGGAGATCCACTACTTCCAGGGGCAGAAGCAAAGTCCTTAATTCACCAGAGGTATCCTCCAGCATAGTTTGCAGAGGGTGGGGCTTGCCAGCCATAATTCAGTTGGCAAACCCCACCCTGGGAGAACAGGAAGGCAAGAGTCTTCCTTGTAGGAGCAAGGACTCTAGAGTCCTAAATATGAATGCCAGGACCCAGGCGTGCCCTCGGAGCTTGCTCTGCGTGTTCCAACCTCTCCCGCTCCTAGTGAGGAGGTGGGTCAGGAATAAGCCATGGTCAGGCAGATAGCTTTTCACTGATCAAGGCATCCTTGGTTTTCTGACTTAGTCCAACCTCAAGAAGCTCCTCCATTAATGCTTCTGGTAGGGTCAGATCTCTTGGTCTAGGATCCTCCAAGACTACGCAACCCAGACCTCCTCCCCTTGCAGGCATGGAAACCGAATGCTACTTAGTCGAGGCCACAGGCTGGTTCCCAAAGGTCATCAATGTTCTTTTGGGATCTAGGCTTTTCACCAACAGGATATTATCTGCTGGGTGGAAGCACCTTTGGAGCTGGTGTCTTCAAGCAGGGGTTGTACTACGGAGCGACCAGTTCTCGAGTCACTGAGAGTTCTACTGGAGGGCTTGGGCCGGGGCTTACAACACCTCTCCAGTGCAACAGGTGGTTGATTTTTTGGACTCCTCTTCTTGGCCCCGCTAGTCAGTCCGTATTAGGTAGTGGCCTTCCAGTAACAGGAGGTTCCTTGGCTAGAGGGGTGGTAGAGCTGGAGGCTCTCTCCAGGGACCCAGCTCGGTATTCCTTTCACAGGGATAAGGTCGTACTGTGGGTTAATCTATAGGCCAATGTGACTTTCCTAGTGGGCATCTCCTCAGCCAGAAGGGTGTCAGAACTGGGGGCACGGTTGGTAAAACCAGCCCTATGTAGAGTCTATGAAGATAGGGTAGTCCTAAGATTAGGCCCGGCCTTCACACCCAAGGTCAACTCCCTTTTCCAGAGGAAACAAAAATGGTGCTACCCTCCTTCTTCCCAAACCCTTCTTCTGCTCAGGAGGAGGAGTGGCACATACTAGACACGTGCAAGGCCCTTCTCATTTACATGGCGAGAACGGCTGTTTTCAGAACTTCCTCATCCCTCCTTGCTGGATTCAGAGGTGCATCTCTGAGTCACACAAGGCAAGGAGCCTACAGCCTCAAGAAGGGATCAAGGCACACTCTCTTAGGAGCATGGCCACCTCAGTGGCATGGAGAACCCAGACTCCATACGAGGAGATATGTCAGGCGGCCACTTGATCCTCCGTACATACCTTCACGAAACATAACAGAATTAGCTCCTCAGCCTCAGAGGAGGCTGCTTTTGGTAGGTTGGTCCTTCAGGCAGGAATTCAGTAACCTGCTACGGTCCTACCTCTTATCAATGTATCAATTTCTGCATCTGTTCCGGTGACCCCACCCTCAGAGGTTACGTCCCAAGCTAGGACTGCTGTGCAGGTTAAGACACTTGCAGAAAGGAGAATTGGATTCGCTTACCTGTGACTTCTCCTTCTAAGTGTCTACCTGCATAGCAGTCTGTTCCCACCCTGGGAAGGACCCCTGTGAGGTCATGGTCGTTGGACTAAGAGCAGCTGGGTCTTTTAGTAGGACCTATTGTATTAGAATGGTTTCTGCCAGGATTATTTATCTGTTCAGATGTTTGTTTTTTCATATTTTCTTACAAATAAAGTTGGCGATGGTTAAGACTGTTTATTGATGTCCTGTTACCAGGTTTTGCCTTCTATCATCTGCTTTGGAAGCTTTCCAACTGGTATTTCCGGGGAGGAGTCATTCCCCTCTACATCCAGTGCCAGTATTTTATTTAAACCTCTGCTTCCTGTTGACACATGAGGGGAACAACCCAAGGTAGGGCTGCGGTGGGGGCAGACACTCAGAAGGAGAATTCACAGATAAGTGAATCCAATTCTCCTTTTTAGCAGGCATCACATTTACTGGGCGGTGCTGAACCACCAATCCCTTTCAGAAGCACGCACACTCACAACTGTTGCATTGTAAGAGGAAATGTAGTAAATAAAGTCTCCCATTCCATTGCTTATTCTTTACCACACTGCAAAGCTCAGATGGCCCAACCCCTTCACTTGGAAATCAAAGAAAGGTTAGCCACTGGCTTTAAAGATAACATGATGCCCTAAGGTTACCCCAGCATGCCTCTAGTATCTGCATCTGTGTATAAACACCCACACACTTCCCTCCCACCAAGACCTGGCGCTCTCAGACATTTGCTTAATTAGTAGTTAAGTTTGTTGTGCAGTACAGAGTCTGCAACACTTGTCACAGTTGTTGAACAACTTGGTCAGTCTATACCCTCTGCCAAAGATGCCTCTAAAACACAAATGCAGAGAAGAGGAGTGACCCAGACTACCCTCAACCATAGACACAAGTACCAGCTCAGGATTTATTTTATTTATTCAATTTTTACCCCACCCTTGCCTCAAATGCTCAGGAATTATGGCTAGCTATGATCCAAAACACATTCTCTCGACTATTTTTACCTTCTGAACTTCGCGACTGGACTGCCCTTGCAAACTCTAGTCATGGCACACAATTATCTGTCTTCCTAGGATAGTTTATTACTCCATCCCAACGTCTCAGAGATACTTTTATCTTTTTATATTTCCTGGTTGTAGTTAATAAACCCTATCTGGTCTGTCCATCAGGGCACGTCAGAAGGATAACACTGTGCCTCCGTGCAGGGACTGGAAGACTGATACTACCTGGTTGCAAATGCACTATCAGCTGCGCTCCCAGATCGCTTGGGAGATTTTCCACTGAGCTTACAAGGATTTCCCGGTGGCTTGCAAAGAATTCTGGTATATCTGGGAAAATCTACGTTTGCTGCTTCTGCTGTGTCCTGCTGCAAAGTTCCAAATACAATAGTGCTGTCATTCATGAACCCTATGCCTAGGGCAAGAAAACTGGAATAGTTTTTCAAATAACTGACCAACACTTGTGCACTTTTGATTAAATAATATAGATATGCTCACTAGACTGAAAATCTTCCAAGTTACCTATATTTCTGCTGAAATACAGGACAACCTACTGTGTGCAATTTGCCTGAACAAACTGAAGATCATGTACTAACTTGCTTAGTATCTCATGCTCTTTCCTTTCAAAAGACTATTTGCTTATTTAGTCAGGATGCTGCTGCAAAATAGTTCTGAGAGAGATTAAGCCAGTGTCACAAATGCTCTGCCTTCCAGTCTACACAGAACAAATATTTCTCACGCCTAAGCAGCTCAGTGATTCATTTTATTTTATTAAAACATTTGATATCCCACCCCTCTGCCAAAGGCAGCTCGGGGCAGCTTACAATAAATAAAAGTATAAAGACACACCTAAAAACACACGAACAGCAACATAAAATATCTAAAATAGGGGGAAGAGGGGGGGAAAGGGGGAAACATCCCCCTGGAAAAGAGGAGGGAAGAAAAAAATACCCGACCCGTACCACCCCCCATAAAAATAAAAACCCACCCTCCCCCATCTCCTTTGCCAAAGGCCTGGCGGAACAGCCAGGTCTTGCATTGACGTTGAAAAAAAGGAGAGGTCTAGGGCCTACCGGGAGTTCTGCAGCCTCGGCGCAGCCACTGAGAACGCCCTCTCCATAGTCACCTCCCGGGATACCTGAGGGACTTCGAGAAGGGCACTCCTGGTCGACTGCAGAGGCCGATCCAGAACATGGGGAGTGAGGCAATCCCGCAGATATATGGGGCCCAAGCCGTATAGGGCTTTATAGGTAAGAACCAGCACCTTAAATCGGGCCCAGAAGACTATAGGCAGCCAGTGCAGAGAACAGAGCACCGGTATAATATGCTCACAGTGACCCATCCCTGTAAGGAGACAGGCCGCTGTATTCTGCACCAGCTACAGTCTCCAAACTGTCACCATGGGCAGCCCCACATAGAGCGTGTCACAATAGTTCAGTCTTGAGGTGATGAAAGCATGTATGATTGTAAGTTCTCGGGCAGGGACCGTGTCTATCTTATTCTCTGTAAAGCGCCAGGTACATCGCTGGCGCTATATAAATGCTAATAAAATAATAATAATAATAATAGTGGTCAGGTCAAAGTCTGAGATGTAGGCCGAAGCCGTTACACCTGGTGCAATTGGTGGAATGCGCTCCTCACCACAGCTCCAACCTGGGCATCTAGATGAAGCTGCACATCAAGGAGCACTCCCAGACGCCAAACCTGGGGAACCAGCAGGGGATGAACTCCATCAATGATAGGGGATGCCACTCCTACCACCTTACCCACCAGCATCACCTCCATCTTGTTGGGATTCATCTTCAGTCGGCTCACCCTCATCCAGTCCCCCACAGATGCCAGACACCGGGTAATGAATGAGACTGTGGGGTCTGGGTCAGATGAAAAAGAGAGATAGAGTTGAGTGTCATCAGCATATTGATGACAATGAACTCCAGAGTTCCTCATGACCTCGCCCAGCAGCCGCATATATACGTTGAACAGGAGAGGGGACAGAATGGAACTGCGGGACTCCACACGAGAGGTCCTGGGAAGATGAAAAATGGTCCCTGAGCACGACTCGCTGAGTTTTTCCAGCCAGGAACAAACGGAACCATTCAAGAACTGTGCCCACCCAAGCACAGTCCCTCAGGCAAGTCACCAACATCTAATGGTCAACGGTACCAAAGCAGCGGACAGATCTAATAGAATCAGCAGAGTCAAACGACCCTGATCTAATTCATGGCGAAGGTCGACCGAAGCCACAAGAGCCTCCATGGTGCCATAGCCCGGACAAAAGTCAGACTGCAAGGGATCTAGAAAACTGAGTCAGTCCAGATGCTCCTGCAACTACCGAGCCACTACCCATTCAATAACCTTCCCTAAAAAGGGATGGTTAGAGACAGGTTGATAACTGGCGAGGAAGTCAATGTTCAGAGATGTTTTTTTGAGCAGGGGTCGGACCACCACCTCTAAGGCAGCTCGGCACCCTGCCCTCCCAAAGGGAGGCATTGACCACCTCCGCCAGCAATGGCCCCAGAGTCTCCCAGATGGCTTTAACCAGTCAGGACGGGCACAGGTCCAGTTCACAAGAGGTGGCTCTGACCATCCCAAGAACATCCTCTGAATCAGCAGGCAAGACCCACTGAAACCAATCCCACAAGGTAGGACAAGGTGGGACTTCCATAACCTCTGGGTCTCCTATTGTAATAAGTGCAGCATCGAAGTTCTGGTGAAAGCAGGTGATTTTATCAACGAAGTAATCAACAAACATGTCACAGAGAGCACTGGAAGGTTCCAGTTCCAGGCGGAGGGAGGCCAGACTGACCAGCCCCCTCACCACCCGGAAAAGCTCCGCTGGACGAGACTTCACTGATGCTATGAGGGCAGCAAAGAATTCCTTCTTTGCTGCCCGCACAGCCATGGCATAGGCTCTCAAACTGGCTCTATGATGCAATCTGTCAGTTTCAGCACAAGAACGACGTCACCTCTAACCTCCGCCCTTCTTGCTTCAGCAACTGCAGTTCCTCCGTGAACCAAGGAAGCCTGCAGTGCCGATGCCTAGGGAGTGGACGCCTAGGAGCCATCTGGTTGATGGCCTCAATCAGCAAGATGTTCCAAATAGTAACGAGGTCATTGAGCGTCTGGCCGTCAAGATCAGAAGGTAATTCCCCCAGAGCATTTTGGAACTTCTCTGGTTCCATCAGTCTCTGGGGGCAAACCAACTGAACTGGTTCAACACGACAGGCCCGCAGGAGGTAATGATCTGTCCATGACAAGGGCACGGTTGACACCTCCCCCACCAACAGATCACCCGCCTCAAGGCCAGTGCAGAAAATCAGGTCCAGGGTATGTCCCCCATCACGTGTTGGGCCGATGACTATTTGAGACAAGTCCATGGTTGCCATCGTGGCCATGAACTCATGCGCCGCTCCTCCAACACTGGTGTCAACGTGAATATTGAAGTCCCCCAAGACTAAGGTCTTTGAGGACTGCAATACAACCTCTGACACCAGCTCTGCCAGAGCATGCAGAGATGCTGCCCTACAGGTCTACTAGCACTCCTAATTTTTCTCCTGCCAAATCAATCACAAGACGGAGACCCTCAATACCTGACATAAGCTGCACTGGATACCTCCGGACCATAAGTCCCTAAAAACAATGGCTACTACACCACCCACCATCCTTCCTCTGACCGTGACTGATGCTGCACAGAGTACCCAGCCAGAACAAGGTCAGCCAGAATAGGCCCCGACTCAGTGTCCAGTCAGGTCTCTGATATACATATGAGGTTGGCTGCATGATCCAGGATCAATTCCTGGATAGTCGTCAAATTATTAACAACTGACCTCGTGTTTAACGGCAGCAGCTTCAGGCCAGGGGCCTCCTGATCATGCACCACCTCACCATCTGCTCGGGAGGTGGTGAAGGGAACCTGCACCAAGTGCCTGTCCCACCTCACAGATTGACCACCACCCTCCACGGGGACCATCCTGCACCATCATGACCCCAATGGCCGCAGCCCTCTCCACAGTCAACCCCCTCTCTGGACCTCCCCCCTTCCGGCTGCCCTGCCCAGCCAGCGAGTGAGGCCCCCACGCCCCAACTCTCACTGGGTGGTATTCTCCACACCCATTACAAGGGTCATAACCCCCCCCTCACTGGGGGAAAGAACCCTCCTCTCCCTATCTCAGTCCCATACCCAGGGATCATGCCCCCTCACCCCCTGCACCAGGAAAAAGTGAACCCTCCTTCCCAACCCTAATCCCTACCCCCTACATCCCCCCCCTCACAGAGGGGTGCAAAACCAACACCCAATATGGGAACCATCCCTCCCTCTCACAGGGGGGGTACGGATCCCAGATTCCAAACCTTCCCTGTCTCTCATCCCTTATTTTCCCCAAGGAACCCAGACATCCCTATCAATTACAGAGTCGGGGTCATGATTCCACAAGTTCCCACCTCTCCCATGTAAAGTTGGAAAGCAGCCAAAGTTTCTGCCAAATGAATCTCAGCTTCGTACCTGATCTTATTCCCAATTCCAACTAACGACAGTTTTCCCCAATAACTTCAAACCTTGATGCTTCATTTACTTCAAATTATTGTTGCTAACAATGTTGATAAGAACACCCTGGTTTGTTAGGGAATGTAACATACTTGAAAGAGCACAAAGACATGCAGTAGGGCCCTTAGCCAGAACAATTAGCTTTTATTGAGAGGAGACATTGAAATATTATAGCAGAGCTTATTTGAACCACTCCTAGTTAAATCTCCATCAGGAACTCATTCTACTTGTTCCTATCCTCAGGGGTTTAATAACATGGCACTAAAACCAATTGCTCTAGGTTAAAACCCAGTGTACCAACTCTACGCATGGGTGGTATGTTTTCAGGATATATGCAGTAAACAGAAGCTTTAGCAAGTGAAAAAATACAGTGTACTTTGGGGCAATTCCATGAAAACAGGGACACAGAGGTGAAAAATTAAAAATGGTGCAAACTGACCATATTTGTCATTTTGTAGAGAAATGTTTGAAAATTAATCATTCATGCATGTTTAACCCCTGCCTTGGCCATATTATCGGCCAGGAAGTCTGAAATGGATGACAAAAATACAGTGTTCATGGACGACAAAGAACTAACTCATTAAAATATGGATAGTAAAGAAAAATGATTAAGTTACAGTAAATGTGTATAATGTACCCTAAAGAGAGCACTTTGGGATTTATTTTCTCCAATAAGCAAGCTTTGAAAAAATGAACGAGGGGTGAGCACTATGTACGCTGTAAATAATTATATAGTGATTCCATGACCATAAAAAGTGCCTAAGTTCTTTAAAAGAGTAACTGGTGCAAAGAAAATTACAAGTCATTGTAAGCAAAGATAGTTTTCAGACCTAACTTGCCACAATACTTGCATTAAGCTTTTTTTGCTTAGCTTCTCTCCAAGTTACATGGTAATGGAATAATTTTTCGTGGCAATAGAATCACCGCAGCTTTAGTAATGGAATCAGCTATTGGGGTTCTAATGATTTAACAGACAACTTGAATACATAAATATGGTTAAATTTCACGGTCAGCTTCGTTATTTTTAACTCACATAAAAAATGCAACTAATTTTTTATGATTTTGGAATTATTTATTTATTTAGAAGATTTATACTCCGATTTTCTATGTAATCATTTTGTTCTGTAAGTGCTGTACAGCACTTTCTGTCTGACCACTTCCTGTTGGACGGTGCAAGCTCATGCCGGTATCCCATATTGGACCACCAATCTCAAGACCAGTCAGTATTCTGCATTGCGCTACAATGGCCTAGTTGTAAACTTAGTTATTTGTGTGGTGGCATTATCACGTTGTTTCTAGATAGTTCTGAGTATGTAAACATGCGTGTGTGTGTGTGAATGTAATGTTAGGTATATGTAAAAGCCATTATTCTATAGGTAGGAATGAATCAATGTAATGGGATGAATAGTTCTGAACAGATACCATGAGTTAACAGACCTATTAGGAGGCCCTAGCAGGAGAAATATAACCGCTTAGGAGAGCCATCAGAGAGTGCCACATTTTGGAGGGAATACTATTTGATAGGCCCAACTGTAATCTCCAGGGCTTGGAGCAGGCAGAAATCAGGTGATTGGTTAAGCAGCTGTAAAAGGAGTTCAGTAACAACTGAAGTCAGTCTCACAGGCTGAGGAAAAGGTGGGATAAGGAGAGGCTGCTGAAAAAAGGAGTACTCCACCAGGGGATTCTTGCAAGGTAAGGGAGCAGACTTATGCTACTTACTCCTGCTGAAAAACAGAGGCAGTACCACCAAAGACTGAAAGAAAAAAAACTGTTCTGAAGAGGTAAAAAAGAAAGAGTGTGAACGCAAGACAGTTAGTATGAAGAGGATGACTCCAAACCAAATGACGTGCTTCAGAGAGTCTCGCAGACAGGCTCAGAGAAGATACAAGGACAAACTGAAAAACAAAAATCCCCCTTCAGAGGAGACTATAAGGAGCAGTTAATCAGAAAGCCCATATAAGTCACCCTGTACACTTAAAGCAGTAAAGCGTGCAGCAGCATCCTTACCATCCAGCCCTCAGAAGCAAAAGAAAGTTGTTACAGTGTTGGTGTGAAAATTGGCCTTCCAATATTGAAATGCAAGGAAACAAATGCTCACTCTGGTCAACTTTCAGACACTGTTGTAAAAACAATTGTGGAGTTTTACAAAAGACCAGACATCATATGGCAAGCCCCAGGGGAAAGACCATGTTGTTATTCCTACTGGTGAGGCAAAGCAGTATGTACAGAAACACTACCTCCTGATGACCCTCCGTGAAGTCTACACTCTATTTCTTGAGGAAAACCCTGCCATGAAAGTTGGCTTTTCTAAATTTTGCAAGTTCGGACCTGCATCTGTGTGCTTAACAAGACAATTCCCCCAAACAGTGTGTGTTTGTACCTATCAGGAAAATGTCAGGCTTTTGCTGGTGTGCCTATCCAGCTATTTTCCTGTTGCCGAGACAGTTCAGGGAGTTCATTGACACTGTAGTGTGCAGCCAAAATGAAGAGTCTTGCATGCTTAGTATGTGCCCAGATTGCAGTGATAAATATATTGCAGGGTAGAATTACTTGACTTACCAGATGCACAGTCAACACATGTGAAATGATTCTAGTGGGAAACAGTTAACCAAAAAATGGTCAAGCTCCCAAGGTCAAGAAATGTAGCAGTCTGTCACCGAATGGCGAATGGTATGAGATCAACTACTAAGGCAGTTCTTGAAACATACCTATATTAAGCATCAAAGTGATTTTTTTGAGAAGGCAAAGAAGAGCGTTACATTTAACAGAGTTGTTGTGCAGTTGGACTTTGCACTTCACGTTGGTGTTTAATGCTGTAGTTTTCTGCAAAGTGCACACTGGTCAAATCAGCAGGTGATTTGACCTGGATGTATGCCTGGATGGGGGAAAACTGAACAGGCGTATGCGTTCGTAAGCAATGAGTTGGCCCACAACAAGTACTCTGTTTACTTTCTTGGATAGGCTTCTTCTAGAGCTCAAGCATAACAATCTTGATCTTGAGGCACTAACATTTTTTGATCTTGAGGCACTAAAATGGAGTGGCATCTCAGTTTAAGCAGCAGTTTCTTTTAATCAACCTCACATTCATAGAAAAGGACTATGGACGGACAGTGTCTTGGCATTTTTTTGCCACTAGTCATGGAAAAGGAGTTGTGGACGGTATAGGTGGATTGTTAAAGAGAGCTGTATGGCGAGAAAGTATGACTGGACATGTGATTAGCACTGCGCAAGAATTTGCTGAGTGGCAGCAAAAAGAGCACCAAAAATCCACGTAATTTTCATTGGGAAAGAACAGATAGATGATCACCGAGAAAAACTTGATAGCAGATGGCAAAATACATCTGCACTTCCTAATACATCTGTCCCTCTGGGGGAGTGCAGCCACCCGAAGACAACCCAGCGCAGGACCAACAGCAGGAAACTCCACCGCCTGTTGAGCACTCTCGGCGCACGCTGGTGATGTCATCAGCAAGGGCCCGGCTATCCCTAGGGAGGGGAAGCCCAAGGGAGCAAGAGGTGGAACTACCAGGAATGCCCCATTCAAAAGGCCCCAGCACTGTCAGTGCTTTCTGGACAAATTTGTCTATGCATTTTATCCGTCCAGTGGAACCATTTGTTGAGTACAGCTTGTACTCTCCCTGTTCCCACAAGCAGATACATGCTTTCCGAACCTTGGAATCAGGAGGCGATGATCCGACAAGTGTCAAAAATGACCAAGTCACCCCAAATCAATCCATATCTAATACTAATCCAGCACCTGAGCTGGGACTACTGGTAGTATCACCTGATGATTTTGTTCTTGTACAGTATTCAGGAAAAAAACTGAAAAAAGTTTATGTTGGTCAAGTTGTTTCCGTGTCTAAGTCAGACATGGAAGTTTCTTTTCTTCGAAGCATGACACAAAGGGGATGGTATTTGCCTTCCCCCCCTGGGGGAAGATCAGTGTTGGGTGGAGGAACAGCAAGTGGTTCAGAAATTGCCAGATCCTGTCATTGGTTTTAGAAACAGTATCCATTTTTCAACACCCATCATGCAAGTTGTGTGAACTGAACCGCACACCAATTTTGCAAATACTTTACCCCAACCCCAACAATTAATGTTTTCATGTTAATAAATAGATATACGTGCTCATGACTTACATGCTTTTTTCTTTCTTTTAATAAATTACCTTCAGTCTAGCAAGCTTACACTAAAAAATGATTCCGTTACCGTACAAGTTGATTCCGTTACTTGTATGTTTATTTTAATTATAATTAAATGACAATATGCAGAGGAAAACAAATGAATACAAAACTTTGAACATTAAGTCTAGTTTACAGGAAAAAGTAGTCACCTGTCCAAGATTGTGCATTGGCCTGAATTTGCATATGATTGCACATTAAGCGCAGAAAGGAATGTCCAAAACAGATGATTCAGTTACCTAAGTATTTTGAACGTTTCAGACACTGTCTATAATATTTAAGTGTTGTTTTTTTTAATATGGCCTTATTGTACGAGATGTTCGCTTGCCTGTGGGTGTATATAATATCAACTTAAACATTTGCTCATGACCACAATCATTGCAATAGTAGTATTATGGGTGATTCTGTTACCCTTGGAATTGCCCTTTAGGGGATTATGCTCTTTGCAGGTAAACAATAGCCTGCACTCTTCTGAAAGTATATTCCTAGGAGACCAGAGCATAATGTTTTGTTAGTTTACAATTTTAACTGTGTTTTCCTGTGCAATACAAGGCATCCTTATCTTTTAGCAAAGTATTTACACAATGCATATCTTCTGCAAACACTAAGGTAAAATGTTCAGCAGTGTCATGGTGTGGGGGCTCACCTGGATTGAGCTCCTATGGGAGAGCGCAGCCACCTGCAGACACCCCAGCGCAGCGCCGACAGCAGGAAACCCCGCCGCCCATTGAGCACTCTCGGCGCACGCTGGTGATGTCATCAGCAAGGACCAAATTATCCCAAGGGAGCAAGAGGCGGAGCTTCCAGGAGTGCCCCGTTCAAAAAGCCCCAGTACTGTCAGTGTACGGCCAGATAGATCAGGGGAGGAGGATTACTGGAGCTGCAGCTTCTACCCTGCACTCCCAGAGAATTTGGCCGCATTGAGGAGCTGGGACGCCAGAGACTGGATCCAGCAGACCAGCCCTGACCAACCCAAGTTCCCAAGGGGGCTGTGAGAGTGAGACCCACAATCAATAGGCTGACTGGGGATTCCCAACCTGGGACCCCAGTTTCAGGTAAGAGACTTGTATCCATTCTTAAGGGGATGGAAATAGGGCTGCCCCCGCCCAGGGCCTGGCGTGTTCATTCCGTGTCCTGACTGATGGGGGCCTTACTGCCCTACAAGAGCAAATGGACACGGGTTCACCCTGGGACATGTAAGCCGCCCCAAGCTGCCTGGAGCAGAAGGGGTGCGGTAATAAAACGTGTTAAATAAATAAATAGAGGTAAACTGCTAGCCTTGGTCTAGTGACTACAGTGAAACGATAATATTGCTGAGGAGTGTTAAATTAAAAGGGCATTTATTTACCATCCACTGCGGTTGTGGGCTATTCTGCAAATGCCATTTAAAGTGGCCAGATCAAACCACCGCAAGAAACAAAACATACACTCAACATGTATTATGGAACTCCCTTTCCTTGGAGGTCCACCTAGGCCCAAGCTGCTCATCTTCTGGAAACAATTTCTGTTTGGCCAGGCATTTGGCAGGCAGGGATAAGGTGTATGGGTGACGTGTTAAGGCAATTTTAAAATTGATTTTAATAGCTTTTGATTTGTGTTTTTATTATTGTGAGCCACCCTGAGCCTCTGCAGGAAGGGTGGCAGGCATAGAAATGTGATTAAATAAGATAAATAAATGTGTGCGAGCCAATACCAAGGGTGGTTCACTTTGACCTAGGAGACAAAAACGTAGATTTCTGTGCACTTACCTACATGGCTTTCATGATGGTGCTGGCTAGCATCAAGATAGCAATGAAAGAAAGGCCAGCGCTCAAGGTCACTGGTCATTCAGTCACCATTTGGAGGCCGTGGGCTGGGGCCAGTGTGGAGGGAATAGTCTTAAGGTTGTTTTAATCTTTGTATGTTAATGTTTTTTTAAGGGAGATACCGAGGTGGGAGAAAGTAATGAGGGGGAGGAATAGAAGGATGAGTATGGGAGGGTGGGAAGGCCACAACCCTTGGGAAGGAGATGTATGGCCTGGGTGGGAAGATGAGTGAGGGACTTCCCCCAGGTGAGACACCAGGGAATGGGAGTAGGGTGGGATGGTTTGGGGTAGCCATTGCCCCTTTCACAAGGGGAGATTTGATGTGGGAGGTTAAAAGGTACCCACCCACCCCCAGTCAGATATGGCAGAGTAGGTGGGGATGGGTTGCATTGGATGTTTTGGATGCAGGGAGGGTTGGGATTAGGAGGTAGAGATTATTGCTGATTGATGTTTGATTTGACCATAAACTGCCCTGAGTCTGTCCATTTGGGATAGGGTGGGATAGAAATCAAAATTAATACTAATGATTGGCTGCTTTTATCCTCATGGCACCTAGGTGATATAGGGGAGTATTATCCCCATTTTACAGATGATAAATGAAGGAACAGGTAAATAAAGTGATTGATATGACAGATAAAGTCTGTGCTGGAGCTAGAAACTGAAATCTCTTCAAGTCCCCATGCACTAGTGTATATACTAGCAACCTTTCTTTCCTTTCTTACGGGCTTCAAAAGATGACTCTTTCCTGCTGGAACAGCCCTTCCACAGCCAGCCTGTGCCTCAAAAATGGGGTGTGGGGATGGGCAGACTGAAAGCTATCTTTGTCCCCTCCCTTAGGTTGCACCAAGGCCATAGCTATAATAATGGAAACCGGCAGTGCAGCTACACTAGGCACACAAGCTGGTGGGGGTGGGAGATTCCCTGGTACAGCTGTATCCCCTGCTGCTGGGAGAAGGGTCAGGGCCCCCCCGTTCCATCTCCTGCACCAAGACCCATTTCCAGCCTAGCTATGCGCCTCTGCACCAAGCAAAGTTCACACTGCCCTGGGCCTTCTCTTTCTGCTGTACGCAGACAAGAACACACACTAATAATGTCAGGATTAAACCTGTTCTACTGCAGTTACTTGTTTTCATGTTATCAAGAGAATTAGAACAGATGACAAGCCTCTTCTAGTGTTGAATTGTAGGCAGGCTCCCAGAAAAAAAACTTGCAACTCTGACTTAGGGGAAAAAAGGCTCAGAAAACTGTTAATTATGAGTGCCCCCTCCGCCCACCCGTGTTAGAAGCATCAGTTAATTACAGACTGCTACTCACTGAAGTATCTAGTCTGGATCATGCTTAGCATAGGTTTTAGAATTTCACTGTGGTGATTTCCCCCTACAAATGGGAAGAGTACCTAGACGGAGTTGCTCTGCCTTAGAAACGCAGGCAAAACAAAAGGAGCGGGTATATTCCCGCTTTCCTTGATTAGCATGGGAGATGTTTTGGATCTAGCACGGCATGCTATCAGCCTCAACGTGCCAGAACATGTAAGAGAAATGAGAAAGGATTGATGTAGGAAATGTAAATGTACTGCATGGAAGAGCTAGACTGCTAAAGAAACATAAGCCACCACTGCCATTCTGTTTCGCCCACATATTGTGCATAGAATGTACGTGCGGTGAACTTAGGGTGCGCTTATCGCTCCGGGCGTGGACCCCTCCTTCCAGCGCCAAGGCATGTTGGCAGAATTTACTTCAGGGCTGAGGCCACAGCTGAAAGGGGCAGAAGAGCCCCTCTGGAGGCCCAGATTCAGCCATGGCCCAGACTCCACACTCAGAGACCCTGCAGGGAGGCCAGTTCTGGTAGCCTCAAGAGGACCAGGGATGGGCCATTTTTTCAGGGCCCTCTCCCCACCCTGCCTCCTTTATGGCCCTGCTCCTGCTTCACCTACTGGTGTGGCGTAGCAGAGCCTTGCAGGAAGCAGCCGCCACCAGAGCGGAGAGTCGTGCACAGCAACAGCGCGTGAGGAAGCCTCTGTGCACACGTGCATGGAAACCTATGACACTCCTTTGTTTTTTAACCAAACACCAGTTTGCCAATTGGTAACGGGGTGGGGGATGGAAGCCCAGCCTTTTATTTTCGACCTTGGCCCCACAAATTCTAAGGCCGGCCCTGGCCCTCTCCTTTTCAATATGGCCACAAACTCCTCCAACCCCAAGGATCACGATCTACACTAAATCAGCTCATGGTATCAATGTCTTTGCTGCTTCTATGCATGACCATACTGCTTCCTCCCATAAAGCCCCTCATGAAAGGTTTTTGTAAATCTCAGTGTTAGGGTGGCCCCTTACGCAACTCCAGAATACAGGACATGGGGGGAAGAAGAACGCAGTTGGCTCAGCACTCCTGCCCCCAATCAGGGCTGAGCAACAAGCGCTGGGCGAGGAGTGGGGAAAGGGATGCAACGGTACTGGCAAAATCCCAGCCATGGATACATATTTTAAGAATCCACCTCAATGGGGTTGAGCAGATCAAAAAAGTGGTTATGTCCTGGAAAATCCAGATGCTATTGTAACTCCAACGTTCCCCTCCTCCCCTACCCTCCAGTGTTGGGACTGTTGGCTTACCTCCGAGTCCACATGCTGCCAACGCCGCTGTTTCCACCTGGAAGTCATGAGATCATGACTTCCGGGGTGGGTGTGTGTGTGGTGTGAGCGAGCGAGCGAGCATACAGAAAATACAGGACAAAAATAAGTAAAGGACAATGGACAAATCCTTCAAAAAACAGGACAGTTCTGTATTAAACAGGACCAATGGTCACTCTACTCAGTGTTCCTAGAATATTTTGCAGTGTCTTGGTGAGACACATTGTACACAGAGGTGCCTAGTGTCTGGCTATTTTTACCAGACACTAGCCTAAAGATTGCCAAGAGAAAGCAGTAGCTAGAGTGACTGCTAAGTCCCACTCCTGCTCTAAGAATGAGGACCTGTCCAATCTTCCGGATCTCAGCAAGAATCATGAGCTCACTTTGACAGCGTAGGCATCCGACCCACATAGTGATGAGCGCTTTGGTCCAATCCAATGAAGTACTTACTTACACGTGTATAATCCTATTAAGGTCAATGAAAATGCTCATGTGCTTAAAGTGAAGTGCATGTTTAAGCATCTCATTGGACTGGATCAGAGCATTCGGTACCTCACAGGAATGAATCCTTGGTGCATAAGGACTCCGAGCAAGAAGAGGAAATGTACTGGGGAACAGCAACTTTCAAAGGGACACAAGGGAAGACAAACACTGAGAGCTGCACATCTCCTCTATCCTAGTCTTGCTTTACCAGAAAAGAAAAAAGAAAAAAAGAGCCTTGACCGTTGACTTCCAGGAGGCAGGGGCTTTGGGGTAGCCTAAGTGCCCCTCCTTGAGTGGGGTCCTTGTTAAGCCATTGGCTGAAAGTGAAAGTCTGAAGCCAGACTGAGTAAACAGTGCCCTTGGGCAAAACATGAGAAAGATAATTGTACTGAGTTTGTAACCTCCGCGTGCTGGAAAGACCTGCCTCCCACGCCTAACGCTATCTCAGACTACATAGTACAGAAAGACGCTTTCTGCCTCACAACAAAGCAAAGCCTTCTTTTATTAGCTGCTACAAGATAAATGCACTAAATACCAGTGGATACACAGGATAGCTATAAAACAAACTATTCATTGTTTGATGGCCAAGACATATCTGTCCTAGCCCCTTGTGCCAGTGGCCAATCAAGCAGGATGGCTCAGGGTTACTTCATTTTGCTTACCATTCCGGAGCACTTGCTTCGAAGCATGTGAAACTCAAAATTCTAAAAGCAGATTTAGGGTGCAATCCTGACTCTATCAAACAATGGGAAATCAATGGGAGTTTAGCCACTGACTTTAATGAACTCAAAACTGAACCTTTAATGTGGCCAACTGAAGAATCCCAATTGCATGGAAACCCAAACCTGATTTTTGTCCTTCTAGGATCACAGAAAGGTTGTGGGAACACCAATTCCACCAAATTAAACATATGGACACGAATGATCCTGTGCTAGCACTTATAGCATCATGTTAAGCCACAGTATTTTACAGACTCTGCACCAGAGAAATGTAGAACCATATACTACAGAGCCTTGCTGGGTAGAATTTAATTACTGGAGAAAAACAGGCAAATGTAGATGTTAACATAAATTGGAGATGTGCAGTATCCTTTGGGAAAACACTTAATTAGATGGAATTTAGGTGAAGTGAATAATACAGGGAAATTAGGAATGAGATTCAGCAGCCTTTGCTTCTGGATCACTGGATTAAAATCAGGCCCACAACCCCAGGGACTGAAAAAATGTTAACGGGTGTCCAATAGTTAGAGATGCTTCAGTTTTCTAGGGCTACTTTCCATACTATAGGCAGCACAAGTGGCATCAAACTGGTCAACAATAAACCCTGGAAAATGGCCTTAAGTCATTACTAGTAAAAGTGTCTCCATTGGCTTCTGCACCAAACTTGATCACTCCTCCAACTCTCTGCCAGCAGAACGCGGAGCTGGGTCTGAGAAGCGATAAATTGCTTGGACTACTACTGGATCAGGCAGCAGCAATATGGTGTCCTACGGGTCCCTCGCTGGCCTCAGCTCCACTCTTATCTGAGCACTGCTTGGTCAAACCTAACACCTACAGGTTAAATTATAGTGGGTGCGCAAATAGCTCGGGCTACTACTCTTTGACCAAAATGTCAAATTCAATGAGGAGGGAAGGAGTAGCACCAACTTGCTTAGGGTCTTTTGAAAATCCCAGCCTGAAGTGATTTTAGTCTAAGAAAATTTTTAAGCGATGTTGGCTGAGAATTTTCACCCTCCTAAGAGCTTTAAGTACCTTTTAATACAGATAAACTGTAGTTTATTACATTCTATCTACAAAAAAAATGCTGCTTGAACTACAAATGATTGTTCTTCCCACCAGGCAGCTGATCCACAAAGGCAGCAGCAGCACCATCTCGGCCCCCTATAGCAATTCTAAACAAGGGCTACTGTGAGGAGACTGTTTCAACATTACACTGGCTACATGCAAGCCATAAACACAGACAACTGTGCCACGTTTCCAAGGGACAATTGCCCACATTTTGGTATGCAGCCAGACATGCGTTTGTGTGTTCAAATGGGGTGGTTCCACGTGTGCTCTAACTGCTAGCAAGAACACATGTGAAAGTACCCATGGCTCTGCTCACAGCAACCCTGAGTTCTTCCCAACCAGGCTTTGGTAGACAGAGCACTGAGTGGTTCCCCAGGAGACAGAAACCTGCTTTCAGTCCCAACTGCAACCCCAGCTGACTAGATCTACAATGCTATGTATGGACCAAACTCCAGGGTGGCTGTTCCAGATTTTTCTGGAGTAGCTACTCTAGATTTAGCATGTAGCCAGACCATCATTTGCATGTTCAGACATGTATGAAACAGCCCACAGTTTGGGACCACAGCTACATCACCATTGTAACATGTGAAAGAACCCTTAGACACTTTTTCCATCATCAGGGTGGAGGGCAATCCCAGTGATTCCAGCATCCAAGAGATCTGAAGTTGTTTTTGATAAGCGGGTGAATCCTTAGGTACAATTTCTCTTAGCCTCTTACCTAACACAGTCATGACAGTCTTCATGAGCTTCATTGGAGTCCTCCTGCGGGTGATGGACCCACTAGTATGTGGAGATAACACATTCGTTTTCCTCTGGACATACATGTAGATTCTTATGTAAACCACCACCATGATGAAGAAAACAACTAAGTTTGAGACTGTCCAAAATATCAGGTAGCTTCTGCTGTAAATAGGAGCCAGAGAAGAACAGGTGGCGATATTGCAGAGGCAGTTCCAGCCCAACGTAGGCACTGCACCCATAAAAATAGCAACCGCCCAAATCAACAGGATCAAAAAAGTGACTCTCTTCTTTGTGAGGTTACTGTGAACCCTCATCCGCACCACGGACATGTGTCGTTCAACAGCTATCACCAGTAAATTGGCCAGAGAAGCTGTCAGGCTAGTGTCCAGAAGACCCTGACGCAAGAACCATCGGTTAACAGTCAATGTTTTGGACACAGGGCCAGTGTTGAACATCAAGAAGACATAGGCAATGCCAGCAAAAAAATCTGCAGCAGCTAGATTAGCCAGCAGGTAGTAAAAAGGAAAATGGAACCTTTTGTTTTTGACCACAGCAGCTATGACCAGTGAATTTGAAATAAAAATAAAAAGGCAAAAGAATGTCCCAAAACATAAAACAATGATAAGCTTTGTCCCTGACCACTCATCAGCTGTATGCGTGTTACTCTGGTTATAGAAGAAGTCCATACGTTTATCGTAGTGGCACTCATTCATCCTGGAGCAGGGCTTTGCATCCTAAGAGAGGAGAAAAACAGATTATAATGGGCCCCTTATCTTTGTTTGAAGAGCTACCCTCCCACTGCATTGGATGTCAAGCATTCCATGAGAGCAATCTTCACAAAGGGAACAGTTCAGTACAAGTTAGGGGATCTGGGGTGCCCCAGTGGCTAGCGTGCGGGACTTAGAAAAGGGATTCACATGTTTGAATCCGGCTCTCACCGGGTGGCCTAAGGGAAATTACTTCTCTCTTAGCAAATGGAGAGCTAGCAACAGATCTGACTAGCCAGACAGGATACAGTGGGCTCGGGGAAGATGAATTACAGCTCCTCCATTGTATCTCATCACTGGGACTTCTATGGCCTTCTCAACTCTGTGGAGACAGACAATTCATTAACAAGAATAAGAAACTCTGCTCTAACATAATGCCTCCTGCTGCAGGATCTCAAAACAGTTACGTATCAATTCAGCAAAGCACTTAAATACGCGCTTATTTTTAACTTGACACCAATGGGACACAAGAACAAGTTTAACTAAGTATGTGTTCCTTGGAATCCAAATTTTAAAACCCCATCAGGTCACTTTGGCTGTTAACACAAGTGACAGTGGACCACCGCCATGACAACTCAATCTGGACTGGGAAGTCACTGGCAATCTGATCAGGATCAGTTCCAGTCACAGACTAAATGTTCACACAGCTGTTGCGGGGAGGGGGGGGGGTAAAAGAAGCACAGAGCTGCACGAACACATGGCTGGCCCCACGCTGCACCCAACCCCCACCCTCCTCCATGACACCCAGCCATGGCGGCCTATGATGGCTGCCATGGTGGCTGGCCATGATGGACCCAATCCGGACCCAAAGCCCACTCCATCGTAATCGGACAGACGGTAGCATGGGCTGTGACCCTGGAGGTCTAACACGCCCGGAAGAAATCTGGAACAAACATCTGGAAGGGTTCCAACAAATGTGACAGTGACCCGCAGACCAAACTGGGCCACAGTGCGATGCTGTCACATTTGTTAACACCCTTTGTCTTATTAACTCCAATTTGCAGGCATTTTATCCCAAGTAAAATCCCAATGCTGGAGGAGGCCATTGACAGGGTGGCTCCGAGACCCCCTCTGCCTCGGTCTTGTCACCGCAGGGCCCCTTGGTTTACTGAGGGGCTGCGGTGTATGAAACGAGTAGGTAGGAGGCTGGAGCGACGCTGGCGTCGGACTCGATCTGACTCCGACCGACTTCTCCATAGGGCCCACTTGCGGTCCTATGTTGAGGCTGTGAGGACAGCAAGGAAGGAGTTCCTTGCTGTCCTCATAG
>QEPC01014770.1:2286121-2301528 GCA_003113815.1 Sphenodon punctatus | reverse complement strand
CTCCTTTCGGGGATGGGTCGTCGGAAGCACATAACACCTGTGCTCCGGACTCTGCACTGGTTGCCAACAGCGTGCCGAGCCAGGTTCAAGGTTTTGGTGTTGATCTATAAGGCCCTTCATGGTCTGGGCCCCTCGTACCTCAGGGACCACCTCACCCTCCACGCCACAGAGCAGCTCCTTCGGTCAGCCGGCTGTACCTTCTTGGAGGTCCCCCACGTTAAGCAGGGGGCCGCAATGGAGAGGGCATTCTTGGTGGCCGGGCCGCACCTTTGGAACTCCCTCCTGGAGGAAGGGGAAGGAGTTAGATGGTTTTAATCTCCCGTACCCTATTTATTGTTTTATTGATATTCCCGGCCCTGTTTTAATACTTTGAATATTGTTTTGATATGTTTTAACTGTTTTAGATATGTTTTATATGTGATTGTTCTTATTGTAAGCCGCCCCGAGCTGTTTTAGGAGGGGCGGGGTAGAAATCTAATAAATAAATAAATAAAGTAGTAATCAGCAACAGAATCCAGATCTCTTCACACCTAATCTTGGTTTCTGCTCCCCCATCCCATTATTTCTTCTTTTTATCCATATAACCAGTAAAAGTATTAGTCCTACATCTTTTCCAGTTTACTAATCATGAAACCTCTACTTATGAAGTACTTTCCTATTTTAAAACATGGTAAGAAATGCAACATGCACACAGATGTTTAAGCCACATGCATAGAGACTCCCTCTGTGGCAAATTAATTCAAATGGGTGCACTGACAGGTGCAAATATATATTTTAAAATAAAAGCAGGCACTGGGATACGAGATATATATTTTTCATGGTGGTGACAGCTTCAAGATTGACAACCCTGGGATGTGAAATCCCCTTCTTGGAAGGAAAGCATAGATAGGAGCAAATCTTTCCCACACTGCCTTAACTGGGTTTCTGACAAACCACTTCTAAGTATGAGACAGGTATTTCCTACTCCATAATACTTCTAACCTGCTCTGTCGACACTCATCCCAGTCCTAAACCCCATGCATTGCACAAAACCGTGCATACACAGCGTGCAACCTCTGTGCATGCTGCGTGCAACCTCTGTGCAAAGAATGTGGCGCACGCACAAAGTATATGCAACACGTGTACAAAGTGCAAGCATCATGCACAACTTCCACGCACATAAAATTAGGATCAGCCCAAAAGTTAATATCAGCTGTGATAGATACCTTATTGTAGAGCTGTGGAAGTGGCTCTATACTTAAGATGACTTGCATTCTCCTTTAAAATCACAAGAACTCTACTTATTATACAACCAAGATGGTTTATCCTATCCGTGTGAACGTTTGTATGGTGGATCGTCGGAGAGAGGGGTAGAATCTGTCCAAAGTTCAGACGTATTGCTTGAAAAACAGCTGATCTATAAACTTTGGAGGCACAACTGTTTTTTCTGATTTTGCAACTTTTTCTTTTGATGCACAGAAGTTTGAATTAAGTTATCCATGTTGATGTGAAGGGGTGGTCAGAAAATTTAAAGTGTGCATTCTAGCAATTGCCTCAGTTTAGATTTGGAGAATCTGTCATGTAGTTTTAAAGTGAGGACGTTTTGCAGTTCCCATGTTATCCACTGGAGAAAGTGAACTTGTCAAGTTATGTCATGCATATGCAGAACAATGTCAATGGAGCAGGTTCAGCGGGAGGCTTGATCCCTCTAACTGCCACTCTAGAAGACCTGAGGTCCCCATCAGTTCCCCCTGTGAACCTTAGGAGCAGTTTGATCAGGGTGAGGGCTGGGTGAAGAAAAAAGCCACCATTTTGGATTTGCATTTTAAGTCCCCCAAAGTCCCAGAAATTGACAAAAAGTCCTGGAAATTGACAAAGTCACTGGAAATTGACTGAATATGTTCATTTTGCACTAGGGCAGTGACAGATATAGTGGGGTGTTCAGGAACTGGGGGAGGGGCCGGGGGGGGGAGGATGGCAGATCTTAAGGGGGGCTGTGTTCATGACTGTGGCCATGGATGATGGAGGGAGCACTCATCCCAAGAATGGATTACTTCATTCAGCTCCCCAAAACAGCCCCAGAAGAGGCACAGTGAAGAAGAGGACTGGGGCTGAAAGACCAAGGCAAAGTGTGGGTGCATGGAATATAAGTTGTAAGCAAACAATATGCGAGACTGTACAATGTCTTTACTGCTTACATAATGCACACAAGTTCAGGTATAAACCTTCACTTATAGTTTTCATACTTTTTGGAGCAGTTGAGAGACTTATGTCCTCTTCTTAAACCCAAGCTTTTTTGACCCTATAATTATGCTGTGACTATTGTGAACTGACCTAAGAACAAACTAATTTAATCTAAGCTACTAAACAGTCTTGGGGTGATCAAAAACTGTGCTGGGCTTGAACCAGAGACTTAAAGAGCAAGACTACAGGTATCATCACTGACCCCTGAACAATTCAAAAATGTTTGCTTTGGTTTCTTTTCCATATTTTGTGCGATAGAAATGTTTGAATAAACTGCTACCTGAAAGAACATCATACAGTACATAGCTTTTTGCCATACAGCACTTACTGCAATCCAACTATTAAACAATGATCAAGTCCTCCTTACAGAACACCTTTTTAAAAATTAAAGTCCTATATCATTTAGCATCTTCAGAAGATGGAGGCAAATGACAAGCTTATCCTTTAAACTAAAATACTGCAAAAGAAGAGCAAAACATAGATACTCTATACAGTGGGATAGGATGTTTATTACCTTTTGTGCCACTGAATCTCCCCTGAATGCAGAAAAAGAGAAGAGTCAGCAGCATGGCAAGTTCAAATGGGAATGCAGAAGTACTCCAAAAACTACAACAAAGTCTATGAAGTGACAGAAGCACATCTGCAGCTTCTCAAGAACCACCACCATTCATAAAACAGCTGGGCTGGGAATGCTGCCAGGGAGAAAAGACTCTTCTCCTAATGCTTTTGTAGGGCTGAACTTCACAGGAAAATATTTACAAGATGCTCCTAACAACAGTATATATTGGGAGGCAAGACAGCGGGAAAATATTTGCAAATCATAAGGGCAACTTCCTATTTATTTTGGAACACATGGTGTCTTAAATACTATGTGATCATCATGGCAGGAAGCAGTTATATTTCATAGCTACTACCTTATTGAGTGACGGACTCAGTTTTGACGAGACTTGAATGGTTTTAATTAAAACTGCAGAACTTTTCAAGAACTTTATAGATTCACCCACTTCAGCTTATTTTACAAGTCTGTTTGCTAAAGAGGACACGTCCAAATATTGCACCTCTATTAATAAGACTAAATACCATGTGTCTAGGCTGTAAACTGGTCAAGGAATCACTTAGAAATAGATGTTACCACTTTTTAGATAATCAGATGGAGTTTTCTCTTTGTCTGTTCACCAAACCACACCTTTCTACTAGCCCAGAGCCTTCACTCCCACTCCTTTTCCTGCCAAGGCTGCAGACGTAGTGTTCATCAGTCACTGCCAGGCAGGTCCTGTTCTGCGCTTGTTCCTGCCAGTAGTGTGCAGGCAGGACAAGGAACAAAGTAGCCATCTGAAGACTTTAAAAAACCACAACTAGGAAACCTGGACCCAAAATAAAGGGAGTTACATTGTAAATGAGAGGAGCATGTGAAATTAAAAAGGCAAAAGAATGAAAGCTGGTTTAGAGGAAAATCTCGGGTGTCCTACCAAACTTGACAATATGTTTGCAAAGTCTAGCTGAGATTAATAGGAAAAGAAAGGGAGCATCCACCCTGGTGTGAATATCAGAACTGCCATGCTGGGTGTGCATCTCTCACTATTAACAGTTCAGCTTGGAAGATATTTAGATGGCAGGAGATCAAAAGGAGGAGGTTAAGTAAGTGAAATGCTGTGACTATCACTTGTGTACTTGCAGATAATATTTGGTCTGTCTGGCTTAACAAGACAACAATGCTGTACAAACTCACTGCACAGTTATACTCTTTGAGCATTTGATATTTTACAGCTTCTGTGATTATATGAAGGCAGTTTTCCACCCACTGTAGCACACCACAAAGTAATAATTTACATTCATGTGTCTGGAAATCAGTACCTTCTGTGCTAGTTCTGGATCAGGTTATTTCAACTCTTGCATGTAGAGGGCCTATCCTTCTAAAAGCTCTTATGGTAAAGATGTTCTTGTGTTTGTGGTCTGCAGCAGATCAGCACCTCCAAGAAATCATGAAATTTGGGAATATGCCTTCCCCCCACTTTTCACAAACAGCTGACTGGGGTAAAAGACTGAAAACAGGGAAACAGTGGCACATGAAATAATATTTGGTGGTTCAACTATCAATTTACAGAGACTTTAAAAAATAGATCACTCTCTTCAACATATTGTTCATTCAATTTCTCCACTATGTGCTCTCCACCATTTTAGAATGGACTACAACATGTTATAGAACACACCACATAAAAGAAGACCACTTTATATTTTCAGTTAGTGGAAACGTAGGAATTGCCATACTAGATTAGACCAGTAGCCCAGCTGTTCAAGTATCCCTTCCTAGCTGTGACTAAAACTAATATCCTCACCACATGGACCACACCACACCACGTGTACTCCTATCCTCAGCACATTGACCAGCCAGTCATCATTCTTGATGTAACCAAGCCAAGCACGTGCACCTGGGACCTCACAGCCTCGTGAATGTTACACGCCTTGTCTCTCCCTCTGTTCCCCTTCCTTCGTCTCCTCCCCCCACCCCCTCCAATCTCTCGGATTGTAAGCCCTAGGGAAGAGACCGTGTCTATTCAATTACTTTGTAAAGCACCAGGTACACTGCTTGCGCTATATAAATGCTTGTTAATAAATATAATTATAATAAAATAATTATTATAATAATAAAACTGCATGCTTTAAATGAACGTGCAACAGAAAATAGAGGATAACAATTGCACAGTGGATTTACTTTTCTCTCAGCTAAATAATTTTTTCTCCTTTCATTTCTTTTCCCCATTTCTTTTATTTCTTCTGATTTTATGTAAATAACTTCTTACCACCAATGTAATTTAAGTAAATACTGAATGCCCCTGTACCCATCTCTTCTACTTTTAGCTAAATTCTCCTCTCATTTATGCCCAGTTAAATCGCTAGAAAGTCCAAGAGGGGAATATGCACAAATATCAGTACAAGCTGCTGTATGTTTCAGTGTGAAGCATGGAAGGAAGTAGTAGTAAGATTCTCTGCCGAGTTGCGGACGCTGTGTGTATCCTTGGTTGGCTCAGTCACCCAACCTCTTTACATCTTAGTTTTTCCCCTCTGTAAAATGGGTGTATTGATTACATCGATTTCTACCCCAAAGAAGCAAACTAAATGCAGATGATTGTTTCTTGTATTACAGAGGTTCCCAAACTAGGATTTAGGACCCCACGTGGTGTCACTGTTTTGCTAAATTAAATGAGGTCCCAATGAGACTTATCTGCAAAATTATATATGCACATTTCTAAAGCTTGGGGTTGTGAGATTTTTTTTCATGTCTCAATGGGGGTCACATCCTGAAAAAGGTTGGGAACCACTGTACTGTTATTATTATTATTATTTATTTATATAGCGTCAACAGCATACCTGGCACTGTACAATCAGTAGTTGTCGACAGGTGGTCCCTACCCTAAGGGGCTTACAATCTAAGAGAGACAAGGGGGGGGGGCGACAAGGGAGAGGTGACCACCAGGAGAGACGAGGATATATTTACGAGGTTGCAGGTGCGCGTGCTTAACTTCATTACAGGGAGGAGATTCTTATCAGTCATGACAAGCCAGGGGAAGCCTGACGGAAGGGGTCGGTTTTCAGAAGGGACTTGAAAGCTGGGAGAGAGGGAGCAGAAGGGATGTATCCAAGGAAGGAGTTCCAGGCATCGGGGAGCAGCAAGAGAGAAGGGGCAAAGACGTTTAGAGGAGCAGGGGAGTCACAAGCAGGCGAGGGTGGGGGCAGGGGAGAAGCAAAGCTCACAGGCAGGAGTGTGGTGGGATACAAGAGCAGAGAGATATGGGGGAGCCTTAAAGGTGAAGAACATGAGCTTGTGTTTATACATTTTCGATTTCTAGGCCGCCCCATCCTGCTATTGCAGCTCGGGGTGGCTTGCAGCATAATAAAACATAAAAACAGCCATAAAAACACACAATATAAAACAAAATAATTTACAATCAATAAACTATGGCAGAGTAAACAAAAACAAAAAACCACAACACCGCCCCGACACAACCTCCCCCCCCATAGGGGGAGCCAGTGTAGGGCGGAGAGGAGGGACTGAATGTGGTCAAAGCAACGGGCAAGGTGGATGACTTTGGCAGCAGAGCCTTGAACAGAGATGGGGGAGGGGGGGGGAGAGATCAGAACCAGGGAGGCCAGTAAGGAGGAAGTTACAGTAGTCAAGGCGAGAGTTGAGTAGAGCATGGACTAGGGCTTCTGCAGTGGCAATAGTAAGGCAGGGCCGTATTTTAGCAATATTATACAAAGCAAAGCAGCAGGACTTGGCAACCGCCTGGATCTGAGGCATAAAGAAGAGGGAGGAGTCAAAGATGAATCCTAAGTCAAGCACCAGAGGGACCGGTTGGATGATGACTCCCTCAATGGAAACTGAGAGGGAAGTAGGACGGGAACATTTGGGGGGTGGGGGGAGAAGATGAGGAGTTCAGACTTGCCCATATTAAACTTGAGTTGGCGGCAAGACATCCAAGCAGAGATGTCAAAAAGACAGTTAGCAATAGGAGACTGGATAGAGGAGAGCGTGGGAGTGGAGAGAGAGAGTTACAGGTCATCAGTATACAGGGTAGGGGTGGGACTACCGGATCATCTGGTATCCGATACTGCCGGTATTTGGTGTACCGGCAGTATCGGATTAAACCCGGTAATCCGGTGTAATTTACCGGATTCCTCTACCGGATTTTTTTACATTGTGGCCATTCAAATGAATGGCCACAATGTAAAAAAATAAACAAAACAAACCCCCACTTTCCCTCCCCAGTCCAGGCTGCACGGGTGGAAGGGGGAACACCCCCCACCCACCCTGCCCTGCCTGGCTTTAAATATTTTTTTCCCCCGAAGTCCCTGCTAGTGCGGGCTCCGGGCCGCCGCTGGCGACCCAGAGCCCGCACCAGCAGGTAGGTTGTTGTACTAGGGTGATCCCTGGGGTGAGGGGTGGTTTAACATCCTCCCCAACCCCAGGGTTCACCCAGGGAGGGTAGGGTGAGGTGTTTTAGCTCCCCCACCTATTTTGGTTACTTTATTTTGTTTATTATATTTATGACTTTAGCCCTGTTTTAATATTTTAATAAGTGTTATGATTATGAGTGTTTTAAATGGTTTTATTGTATTTTAAAATTGTTGGAAGCCGCCCCGGCCTGCATAGCAGGAGGGGCAGGGTATAAATTTATTAAATAAATAAATAAAATAAATACCTCCCCACCCAGGGATCGCCTACCTTGCACTCCGGCCGCCGGCTTCGGCGCTGGCTGCGGCCGCCGGCTTCAGCGCTACTAGGCCTTCCGGTGAACTTCTGGGTTTCACCAGAAGGCTAGTAGCACTGAAGCCAGCAGCCACACAGTCAGCGCTGAAGCCGTCGGAGTCGGACCGCCGCCATCGCCGCCGCCGCCCGGAGCACAAGGTAGGCGATCCCTGGGTGGGGAGGTAGGGTGATCCCTGGGGTGGGGGGTGTTAAACCACCCCCCACCCCAGGGATCACCCTAGTACAACAACCAACCTGCTGGTGTGGGCTCTGGGTCACTGGCGGTGGCCCGGAGCCCACACTAGCAGGGACTTCGGGGGAAAAAAATTTTAAAGCCAGGCTGGGCAGGGGTGAACTTCCAGGTTTCACCGGAAGACCTAGTAGCGCTGAAGCCGGCAGCCACAGCCAGCGCTGAAGCCGCCGGAGTCGGGCCGCCGCCGCCCGGAGCGCAAGGTTGACGATCCCTGGGTGGGGAGGTAGGGTGATCCCTGGGGTGGGGTGTATGTTAAACCACCCCCCACCCCAGGGATCACTCTAGTACCTGCTGGTGTGGGCTCCGGGTCGCCGGCGGCGGCCCAGAGCCCGCACTAGCAGGGACTTCGGGGGAAAAAAATTTTAAAGCCAGGCTGGGCAGGGTGGGTGGGGGGGTGTCCCCCCCCTTCCACCCGCGCAGCCTGGAAGGGGGGAGGTTTTTTGTGCTTTTTCCCATTGATTTCAATGGGGACAGTTCCCCATTGAAATCAATGGAACAAATCCGGTAACGGTAAACAAATCCGGAAATCCGGTTTTTAAAAATCCAGTATTGATATTGGTATTCATTATCAATATCATTATCAATATCAGTATCAATATTCGTTATCAATATCAGTACCATTTCAAACAAAGATTTTATTTTTGGTATCAGTATCATTATTGATTCCTGTGCATAACTAATATTTATCTAAATCTAAGTGAGACAGGGGAAGGGGAAAGGAAAACTATCTAATCAATTATCTATATAACTATTCTAATCTAATCTATATATCTATACTACCTATATAATGTACGGGGGGGGGGGAGAAGGGCAAGGAAAGGGAGAAGGTAAAACATAGGGTATGAGGAAGGAAAGGTATTGGTGGAAATACCAAATAAATAAATAAATAAATACAATGAGGGCTAAGGAGGATTTTTTATGTGCATGCACCACAGTTCTATAAACGCAACCTGACAAGCAGAGCTCTCACACAACGGAGAGAAAAAACCTGCCCCTTCCATTATAAAGGGTTGCAGTGCCCTCCTCCAGAGCCCCCCGATTGGTTGTGGGAGGCAGCAAGCATTGAGCAATCACAGAGTCCCATGGGACTGCTTGTGCTGCTCATCGGCCAGGGATACATCCATCAGATACCACTGAGCTGTTCACCCCTCCCAACACAGGCACAGTTCAAGAGTTCAACCCTGTTAAGACACTGAGATGCCTGCTCCCTCCTCCCCTCACTACATTTTCCCTCCAAAATCCAACTGCCACAGCACTAATACTAACAACAATGATAACAACATTGTTATTTTTGTTTCTTATCGTTTTTGTTATCATTTTTGTTACCGATATCGGTATTCTCAGTTGTCGTTTCTGGTATTCTGTTGTCGTTTTCATTATCATCGTTATTCTCACTTGTCATTGAAAGTCAACTTGTTATTGCAATAACGAAAAAGCAAGAAGTTTCATTATTGTAATAACGAAAGCGACATGCACACCTCTAAGAGAAAGAGTGTACAGGGAGGAGAGGGCCCAGAACAGAGCCTTGGGGAACTCCCACAGAGAGGGGAAACAACGTAGAGCAGATACCAGCAAAAGAAACACTGAAAAATCAGTTTGAAGGATACGAAGAGAACCAGTCAAGAACAGAGTCCTAGAAACCAAGGGAGCATAGCAAATCCAGAATGAGGCCATGGTTGACAGTGTCAAAGGCAGCAGAGAGATCGAGGAGGGCAAAATGGAGTAGAGGCCCTTAGACTTAGCTAAGAGGTCATTGGTAATTTTGGCGAGGGCAGTCTTGGTCAAGTGGAGAGGGTGGAAGCCTGATTGACGAGGGTCAAGAGAGAAGTTTGAAGAGAGGAAATCAAGATAGAGTGTAGACAGCCCATTCCAGGAGTCTGGAAGCGAAGGGTAGGAGCAAAATGGGGTGATAGCTGGAAGGGTTAAGAGTGGCCTTCTTAAGGATAGGGGAGACAGTGGCATATTTGAAAGTCAATGGAAATGACCCATTAGAGAGGGAGAGACTGATGATGTGCAGCAGAGAAGGTGCAGCGGTGGGGGCAATTGCCGTTAGGAGGTGAGAGGGGATGGGATCAAGGGGGCAGGATTAGATGAAGAGAGGAGGGAGGTAACCTCATCAAGGGATGCTGGGTGAAAGGAGAAGAGGAGAGAGGTTGGAGGGGGAATAGCAGGGAAGGAAATGGGTGGGAGGGTGTTGAGAAGCAACAGCAAGGCAACGTTTATCAATCTTGTTGTTGAAAAAGAAGAGAAGATCCTGTGCACAGAGAGAGGAAGGCAGGGAGACTTCAGAAAGAAAGCAAATGTTGAGAAGAGTTGGCAGGGGTTGCTGGAGTGAAATTTGATTAATGTGGCGTAATAGCGGTCCTTGGTCAGGGAAAGGACATCACTAAATGCAGATAAAGCAAACTTATAGTGGACGAAGTCAGCAAGCTGACGAGACTTCCACCAGAGGCGCTTGGCGGCTCGAAAGATGCCTCTCTCGCTGGGCTTCAATAGTGGTGGTAAGTGTCCTGAACTTGTATACCTCATCATTATTCTAAACTGTCATTTGAGTTAGCAAAACAGCGATGAATGCTACGGATACAACAGCTTAATTTGTGGGTACAGGCAGAATCGTCTAGGGAAAAAATTAGAAGGGTCCTGCAAACTGCTTTAAGCAATCATTGTCTAGTCTTCTTAGTAATAACGTACTGGCTCCATCAGCTAACTTATTTTCAGAACTCCAGGTTATTCCATAAAGAATGCCTTACTGGGGCCTTTGGGACTGAATAATTTTGTTTGCATTGTTAGAGAGTAGAAAGAACATTCTGCTTCTTCTGCTTTAGAGCAAAGACATCACGTACCTTCAGCCTGTAGGCTGAACTTCATTTTTCTGTGTCAAAACTCCTTTACTCTCTAATGTTGCAACTATATTGTAGAATTCCCTTCTCTTGAGACTGATTTCAAATACCAAGATCTGGGAAGGTGCAGAATTCCAGGGACCACATTATTAAGTCTACAAATGAAAAAACTATCATGTTAAACATGGATTAATGTATTTAAAAGCTTTCATCTCGCATGAATTTAAAGCACAATTCATGCTATTTAAAACTGGCACCAGCAAAAAAAAAAGAAGCCCTGTTGTCTCATGCCAGTGTTAAGGTTTAGCAAACAGCCAAGGGATCAACCCACCCAAACTGCATATGAAACAACGCAGTGTGACTGCACTAAGAACCCCAGAAAACATACCACAGCACAAAGAACAAAAAAGGGTGCGTAAAGCAATAGAAGCCAAAATGTTAATAAGTAACCATAAGGTGTAATTTATAGGGGGGAGGGGGGAGAGAACTTTGTGGATAGTTGTTTGTTTGCTTTTTAAAGTAATCTAATCATCTGAAATAGTCATAATACAAAATGGAATTCAGAGAGCTTGCATACAGATTCTTATCAATTTGCAAAATCTTTGCAGTCCCGGAACATGCAGGATTGTCCTAGAATGTCTCAGAAGCTGGACTAGAAAAAGGATTTCACATGTTACTACAGACAGACACTCTTGGTGTTGGCAAGACCACTGCACTGAGGGGTTTAAAGAGAACTTCCTTTCTCCATCTTGGTTGTTGTCTTTAGGTTTCTATGTATTTTATACTTGGTCCATTTTTCATGGGACTGAAAACACAACATCAAAAAAACTTGCACAAATGAGAAAACATAACATATTTTACAGTCATTCATCATTAAGAAATTTAAATATCCTATCTGCTGAATCATTAAACCGTATGTGCTTGCTTACTTGTTTTGTTTTTGAAGGAAGGAATTCATGGCTGGGATGTTTCAGTTTGTATTTGTGTAGAGCAGAAGGCTAGCATAACACTCTTTGTTTTATTATAAAGGATGTTGGGATGAAGAATCTACGACTAGTTTCAGCTAGCTAGCATTCTACAGGATTTGTTGCTATTAAAATAGTCTCCACAGTACCCACAATATTAATTTGAAATCAGCTGTAATTAGAGAGTAATTCTGTAAGCATTCTGCACCTGTCTGAAGCAAAATTCCTTTTCCAATGGTGTAATCTAGTTTTATAGCTTCATATGGGATTGTCATATGCATTTTGTACGTATGAGCAATGTGTCACTTTTTTTTTTTACTTTAGTGACTCCTATTTTGTTGCCTAACACCTGCGCATTTATTATTTACTAATACTTCTGTATTGCATCCAAAGTATGTAGTAATAACAATGGATTTTTTTAGTAGATCACTGTTTCTACATCCTACTCCTAATGCAGAGGAGATACTAAACCGACACATAAGTACTGAAGCATACAGCCTGTCAGGGCAATAGCTGAAGAATACAGAATCATGTGTAGAAGATGGATGAATTGCTTTAAATAATTAATTCTGGCAGCAATATTAAAATCAATTCCTCTGGGAAGTGTTGTTCCATAAAGGCTGATGCATCTTTTCTTTTGCTAAGAAATTGCTAACTACCATGGACAGTCTAAAGCTGCAAAACACATTTAAATACAGCGTTACCAGAGCAGCATAAAATTTAGCATGGCTCTTTCTGATCTTTTAAACTTTATTCCCATCTGGTTTAAAGCTACTTTATCACACTGAGCCGTGTGGAATGCCCTGATCCCCCAAAGAAAGCTGTTAAAAGGCAGATATTCAGTCATTCACTAACCACCACAAGTTTAGACTCCAGGCTTCCATAATTTAAGATTCTTCTGAAATTATGGTTTAGGAAGTCTATATATGGAGACCAAAATAAAAACTTCATAGCAAAGCTTTCATTTAGAGTCTCCCCAAGCGTGGCTCTAGGAAAAGTTGGCAGGTCATCCTGTAATGTGGAAACAATCATAGCATTTAAACTATTCAAAAGACTTCACATTGCTTTTTACAGTTTTTTCAGGCATGTTTCGCAAATATCAGTACTCCTGCTTTCATCCAGTACAGCAAACATACAGTTCCTTCCTTCCAAAACTTTCTGGGCATTTTACTGATAATCAAATGTTCAGCTGCTTCTCAAGAATTGGCTGCATCCAGTACTCAGTTAAAAAATGGACTTCCCAACACAACGTGGACATCACTAGGTTTGGGCTATTGCAGACCAAGGGAATGGGGACAAAAAAATCCAATGTTAAGGGGCCCTTCACCTAGAATGCCTTGCCAAGAATCTCTTCCCTTACATACCAAAGTCGTAGGGCGTTTCTAAACGAGCACGGCGGGGGCGGCTGGGGGAGTCCGTAGCTGCTAAGTGGCACAGCTGAGGAGCACCCACTCAGGTGGAGTGGAGAGGGATTCTAACGAGCGGCTCCCAGCTTGGTTACCAGGGCAGATGCCTTGCACTCCCCATGCCATGGACAATGGGGGATGAGGGGAGTGCTCTGGGCTGACCTTTGAAATTGATGTGTCCTGGCCATAAGCACTGGGGAACTGGGCTCCTCAGCATTTGTGGTCAGTTCCTGTGATTGGCAAAGGCCGTGTCCCCTGCCCACAGTGCCTATGATCAGGGGACCTGACTGCTGGCAGCCCCAGGAATGTTTGGGCTTGCCTCACATGGTGCACTCTGGATTTCTTGGCAGTGTGCCATGAGTGGCCATCAGTGGGTGTGCGTGGCTCACGGGAGCACGCTTCCCCCCGCACCACCTTCAGACGGGCAGTGGCTCCTGGGTGGCCATGCATGGTAGCTAGCATCTCATTTAAAAACAAAAACAAAAAAAACTTAGTCAGCATCTCACAGTCTGTCCAGAGTGGAAGGTCCAAGACCGGCAAATAGTACTTTAAAAGGTCAAAAAAAAAAAAGATCTTAATTTTCACAAGGAGTCAACAGGCATCGAGAACAGAGCAAATTAATGATAGCTAGGTACTTCACTTAACCAAACATTCTACATTAGCTCTTTGTTTGAGATGAAGCTGCATGCAGAGAGATCATGGTATCAAAGAGATGGAGCTATCACCAGAAAACCACATATGTTGCTGCCTGTACTGCCTCCAAAAACACAAAAGGGGATGGTGGCAGAGAACCCTTGAGGCATAAAAGCAATTGCCCAATGTTGCCTTCTGGGATCTGTCCAAGGAAAAGAAATGAAGCCACAAAAAATGCCAGTTAGATCAATGTCACTGCATGATTCACAGAACAGAAGACTACCTATAGGCTGTTTATATTAGAGACAAATTTTTGTATTTATTTATACAAAATTTCTATCCCGCCCCTCCTGCCCATAGGGCAGTCCAGGCAACGAACAACAACTATAAAAAATAATAAAACATTTTAAACAGTCCAAAAAATCCACATTATGTAGGGGAAAAAAGACACTCCCTTCCCCCCAACCCCACCCACTCCTCGCCAAAGGCCTGGCGGAACAGCCAGGTCTTACATAAACATAGAAATAACAGGAGAGCGGGGGCCAACCAAGCCTCCTCCGGGAGGGAATTCCACAGCACAGTGGCGGCCACCGAAAAAGATCTAACATCAGTGGCCACCCACCTCGCCCGGGGAACCTCCAAAAAGGCTCCCACGGACGATCTCAAAGGTCGCACAGGCACATGGGGAGTGAGGCGATCCCATAGATAAGTAGGGCCCAGGCCGTGAAGGGCTTTAAAGGTTAAAACCAGCACTTTGAACCTGGCCCCGGTGCTTTATAGGCAGCCAGTGCAGAGCCTGGAGCACTGGTGTTATACGCTCCCTGCGGCCCACCACCGTAAGGAGACGGGCCGCGGCATTCTGCACTGGCTGCAGCCTCCGGACCAGCTTCTCGGGCAGCCCCACATAGAGCACGTTGCAGTAATCCAGCCTCGAGGTGATGAAGGAATGGATGACAGTGGCGAGATCAGAGTCAGAGATATGGCTGAAGCCGCCAGTCGGACAAGATGTAACTGCCAAAACGCACTCCCCGCCACAGTCACAACCTGAGATTCCACGCCGAGCCATGAATCGAGGAGCACACCCAGACTCCGCGCTTGAGAGACCATGGGAGGGCAAAAAAAACAAACCCCAAAAAGAGGAAATTTGCTTTTTCCTATTGCCCGTGGCTAGCAAACTCTTACTATCTCCCTGTATTCTCCCCTTATTTAAATACAGCTTTCCATTTTGCCAGTCTTGATCAGAACTCTTTGCAGTCTGGAATGCAGGATCAATTTCCAACCCCGATGCCTCGAAGGCGTTATTTTAAGCTGTAGTGAGTGGGTAGTACTTGTGTACCTGTTCCCCACAGACAACCAATACAAGTCCATAAGTACCAGCAGCAATGGTCTTGAAAACACTGGCAGTCACACCAGCACGAATGGTCTGCTTTCCCAAAATGCCTCATTTTTCCTCCCTCACCTTCCTCTCCCTCTAACCTGTCCATCTGCATCGATGGAGTCACCATCCATCCTGTTCTCCAAGCTTGGACTTTATCTTTGACACGCACCTCTCTTTTAAACCTTACATTGACTCTGTGGCCAAATCCTGCCGATTCGCTCTCCATAACGTTGCTCGGATCCGACCCTTTCTCTCTACCTCCTCAGCCAAAATCCTTGTTCATGCCATGGTTATCTCTCGCCTCGATTACTGCAACCTCCTCCTTGCTGGCCTCCCTCGCTCTCACCTGTCCCCCCTTATCGCAATCCAAAACTCTGCTGCCAAGGTCATTCACTCTGCCCGTCGCTTCGACCATGTGCAGCCTCTCCTCTTCTCTCTTCACTGGCTCCCCCTTCCTGAAC
>QEPC01014770.1:2251961-2274667 GCA_003113815.1 Sphenodon punctatus | reverse complement strand
CCCCCCCCCCCACACTAGCCCTGCCGAGCTGGGGACACCCCACACACATATACACACACAAGCCCTGCCAAGCTGGGGACCGCCCCCCCCCCCACTAGCCCTGCAGAGCTGGGGACCTAGGGATAAGGGGTCATGAGTATATACCAAGCTTAGAGAAAGCCAGATAAGGGAACTGATTGAAGTTACAAACTTCTGTAGTTTGCTCTGTGTTTATCTGATTGCCTTTGCTTGCCTTGGACAGAACTTTCTCACTAATTAACTGTGCTCTTATACCTTGTTAGAACAAACTTTTTCCCTTACTACAGTGGGGTGTGTGCTCCAATGCCCCTTATACCTCTAGGGAAGCCCAACTGTCTACCAAGAGAAACCCTATCTTTCTTCCATACCTAATGGATTGAGCTAGCCACTCTGCAGTTCTGGGCTGCCCAACCCTGTGGGGGTACGGTTTGCAGAGTCAGGGAGCTAGTGCACCAGGCAGTGGGGAGCAGGCGCATCCATGCAGGTGGAAGTGGCTGGTCAGAGCCCCCAGAGGGGAAGCCAGAGGCAAGGCTGAGGGCGGTGGGGAATACCTCCGAGGTACAGCCAAGTCAAAGCCCTGCTCAATAAGCTCACCTTTAGCCACATGTTTATTACACCTTCAAAGAATTCCAATAGGCTGAAAAGGGATGATTTCCCTTTACAAAAGTGGACGCTGCCTCTTGTCATCATTTTCAGTCTCTCCCCCCCACAGGGTCGGACAGCCCAGAACTGCAGAGTGACTAGCTCAATTTGAGCTAGTCCGACCCTGTGGGGCTGCTCAATCCATTTTGTTTCCACTTTTACAAAACTAAAAATCTGACAGTGAGCTCATCTCATGCTGTTTTTGATTTTATTTTTGTGAAAACAAAGCGCAGACAGTGAAATTTGTTTCTGTAACGTGTTAATGTCCTGCAGTAGTGGGTTATATAGCTAAAGGATTTAACGGGCCAATAAGTAACAAAATACAACTAAATCACTTGAGCTAAAAGATTTATCACTTTACAAAAATTGCAAGCTACGAAAATAATGGTTAGAATTCAACACTCTCTAGATAATGGAAGCCAAGTCAGACCTCAGACTTCTCACTCCATGGCACAGAAGGCACTGAGGGTTCGGTATTTTCTCTGTGTTGCACATGCAGCCATTAAAGGATGCTATCAGACTCATTAGGCTCAGTTTGTGGAGAGTGGTGCAGCAACTGAGACAAAAGGAGTGGAATACTATTTATCAATAGGAATTGTGTTTACCCACCAGAAAGACATGAGTGAAGATTGCACAATCTTCAGAAACACAAGATTCCCTCTAAGCTTTCCTAATATCAGGTAGTAGCAGATATCCTTATTTGGGGGGGGTGGAGGGGGGGCGGGAGACCCAACAGTTCAAAATGCTCTTCCAAATTCTAACCATTATTTTAGCTCTACTCCAGTGGATCACAATTTCAGCTTCCAATCCATTGTGCTAAATGTTCTTTATTATTCAAGTCCAACCATGCTACGTCAGAACTCTAGTATCTAGAAACCTAACAGCACAATCCTCCAACATGATAGCACCTGTTCTCCTCAGTTAGAACAGATACAAGTCTTATTCGCATCAACAGAACTCATTACTGTGCAACTAGTTCATATGCATGATTCAAGGTCTGTGTTGATCTCTTCTCCCTCTGCTGCTGTCCTACAAATGGCTGATTTTGTAGCAATAGGATTTTGGCCCGTGCTCCATGACTCTAAGGAGAGGCGATACTGACCAGACTGATGGGAGTCCAGTTTTACACTGTTTAGGAATGGAGAAGTGTGGGGGTAGTGGGTGAACCCAGGAATTAATTCAGAAATGCTTTATTAAATTGATTAAGTTAATGAAGATTAAAGAATGCCTCATTGAGACTTGAAGGGCTTTAGATGTGGTGGCCTTCAAATTAATGTAATTATTGAATCTGGCCTGACAATCTGTGGAACTCATTGTCACAGTATTACTGAGGACAATACACTGGCCACTCTTAAAGCCAGGATACAAGACTCAACAGATCACTGGTCCAATCTAGCAGGACGGTTTCCCTCGTGACGATAATGAATTAGGTCAAATTTTATCAGGAATATTTAATATTTATTAATTTAAAGCATTTTTAACCCACCCATCCTGCCACAGGCTGCTCTGGGCAGCTCACAACAGTAAACAACAACTTTTAAAATAAAAAACAGAGGGAGGTATACAAAAAAATCCCCCCCTCTCCCCCTAACCCATCCTCCCCCTACCCATCCTCCTCCTCCCCTCCCCTCCGGAAATCCAGGTGAAACAGCCACATCTTACAACAGCGTCAAAATGAGGGGAGATCCATGGCCAAACAGGCCTCCACCAGCAAGGAGTTCCACAGCTGTGGGGCGGTCACCGAGAAGACCCTCTCCATCATGGCCCCCCTGGCAGACTTGGGGGACCTCCAGAAGAGCACCCCCCCGATAGCCGCAGGGGCCGATCCAGAACCCGGGGGTGAGGCGGTCCTGCAAATAGGTTGGGCCAAGGCTGTTTAGGACTTTATAGGTAAGCACCAACACCCTGAATCGGGCCTGGAAGACTAGCAGAGACCGAAGAACCAGTGTAATATGTTCCCAACAGCCAAATCCCACCAGGAGACAGGCCGCCGCGTTCTGCACCAGCTGCAGTCTCCATACCATCACCAAAGGTAGCTCCACATAGAGCGCATTACAGTAGTCAAGCCTAGAGGTGATGAAGGCGCGGATGACTGTGGCCAGGTCAGAGTCCGAAACATACAGCCGAAGCCAACACACCAGATGTAATCGGTGGAAGGCACTCCTTGCCACAGCCTCCACCTGAGCATCCAAGCAGAGTTGCGAGTCAAGGAGCACCCCAGACTCCATATCTGGGGAACCAGTGGAGGGCAGACCCCATCAATGATGAGGGCTGTTACCCCTGCTGCCTTACCCACCAACATCACCTCTGTCTTGTCAGGATTCAGCTTCAGTCAGTTTGCCCTCATCCAGTCCCCCACAGCTTCAAGGCACCCATTAAGCACCGAGACTACTGGGCCTGGGTCGGATGAAAAAGAGGAGGTAGAGCTGGGTGACATCAGCATATTGATGACCCCACACGCCAAACCTCCTGACCATCTCGCCAAGCGGCTGAACAGGAGAGGGGACAAAACAGAACCCTGCGGGACTCTACACAAGAGGTCTCAGTGTGATAAAAAATAATCACAGAGTACCACTCGCTGAGTTCTTCTGGCCAGGAAGGAGCGGAACCAGTCAAGAACCGTATCGCCCACCCCTGCACGATCTCACAGGCGCGTCACCAACATCTCATGATCAATGGTATCAAACGTTGCCAACAGATCTAACAGAATCAGCAGGGCCGAACGGCCATGGTCTAATTCTCGGTGAAGATAATCAACCAATGCCACAAGCGCAGTCTCGGTGCCATAGCCCGGGCAAAACCCTGACTGCGAGGGATCAAGAACACAGACACGATCCAGATGCTCCTGCAACTGCTGGGCCACCACCCACTCAATAACCTTCCCTAAAAAGGGAAGGTTCGAGACCGGCCGATAACTGGCAAGAGAGTCAACGTCAAGCAATGGTTTCTTGAGTAGGGGTCGCACCACTGCCTCTTTAAGGCAGCCCGGCACCCTGCCCTCCCTAAGGGAGGCACTGACCACCCCCACCAGCAACGGCCCCATCGTCTCCCTGCAGGCCTTAACCAGCCAGGACGGGCAAGGGTCCAGTTCACAACAGGTGGCCCTGACAGCCCCAAGAACATCCTTCGCATCAGCAGGGGTCATCAGCTGAAACGGACTCCCACAAACAAGGACAAGGCGGGGCCTCCATAACATCCAATTGTCCTACTGCAGAAAATGCAGCTTCAAAACCATGGTGAATCTGAGCCATTTTATCCGCAAGATAATCCACAAACAAGCCATAGCGGGCACTAGATGACTCCGCTCCAAGGTGGAGGGAGGCCGGACTGACCAGCCCCCGCACCACCCGGAACAGCTCTGCTGGACGGGATTTAGCAGACGCTCTAAGAGCAGCAAAGAACTTTCTTTGCTGCTTGCATAGCAACGGCATAGGCTTGTAAACTCGCTCTATGCCATAACCTGTCGGCTTCAGCACATGGATGCCACCGTCGCTCCAACTGCCTTCCCTCCTGCTTCAGCACCCCCTCCGAAAACCAAGGGAGGCCTGCGATGCTGCCACCTGGGAAGCGGACGCCTTGGAGCTATCCAATCAATGGCCTCAGTCAGCAAGACGTTCCACAGCTCGACGAGGCCATCGATGGGAATCATCCCCACCCAGGATTATCCCCCACCTGTTATCTGCGAACTCCCAACATACTGTAACCAAGCCAAGAACATGTACCTGAGTTCTCGCATCCTCATGATTGTTGCATCCCTTGTCTCTCCCTCTGTTCCCCCTTCCCTGTCTTCCCTCCTCCAGTCTTTAGATTGTAAGCTTTCAGGCAGGGACCGTGTCTATTTTATTCTCTAAAGCGCCAGGTACATCGCTGGCACTATATAAATACTAATGATAATAATAAAATAATAACAACAACAACATCACCTCCGAACAGCCCAACCCTCCCTAAAAAGTATGGCTACACCACCATCCCATCCCTCTAACCACAGTTGATGCTGCACAGAATACCTGGCTGGAACAAGGTCAGCCAAATTAGGCCCCAACTCCATGTCCAGCCAGGTTTCCATGATGCACACGAGTCAGCCGCATGGTCCAGGATCAATTCCTGGACCGTTGTTGCTTTATTTGCTACCGACCTCACATTCAACAGCATCAACACATGGTCAGGGGCCCTCTGATTCAGAACCACCTGCCCCATTGCTAGAAGGGTGGTGCGGGGAACAGATCTTAAACACCGGTCTCGCCGCCCAGCTCGAGCATACCTCCCATACCCCATCATGACTACAATGGCTGTGTCCCCTCCCCCACCCAGCCCCAGCTCTCCTCTGGCTGTCCCGCCCCAATCCAGGGGAGGATCCCCACCCACCCATTCCCAAATTGGACCCTCATCCCCTCTCTAATCCAAATCCCCTCTATATCCCACCTCCCCCTACCAACCCCACTATAAAATAAAGGAAGATACCCCCCATCACCTCCCACACGTCCCCCCTTTAAACAAGTATCTCCCAATACAAACCCTCCCCACAATTTACTGCCAACAGACAGGACCCCACACCCCAGCGCACTCAGGCCCCCACCAAGGGCCACACCCAAAAGCCCTCTGAAGACACACCACTGAGGAACCCCTACTGGGGCCGACACCCGCACCCCCAGAAGCCACAGGGAAGATGGTGGTCCCACCCCCTCTCCCTCTGCCACCGGGGGGCGGGGTGGTGGAGTCCCTGCTTAACTATATGAACAAATAGTTAAGCAGCAGCAGAATACTAGTCCAACACAGGGAGGATTGGAGAGAAAAGAATTGAAGATTCAGCTAATATCAGGGAACGATAAAGATGAAACAAGAGAAACCAATTCTGAGTGACGTGTATGAAAGCATCAGCACTGTACCTAGAAAAGTGAGATGTGGAGAATATTCATGACGACATGTTAGAATTTATGGTACCACTTCCTCTCACCAAACTATGAGCATAATTGTTTCAGTGGTTTTTAAGCATGACCATTTTCATGGCACTGAAGTGATAGCCATTGGCAAAGTGGCTGAGGCTTTGCATGCTTACTCCACAGGCGTGCCAATTCTGTCATTTTGTACAGTTGTCCCATTAAGTGCCCATAACAAAATGCTATCCAGTTTCTAAGGCGACACAAACATATTAGGATTTTAAAAACCCTCTGGTTTGAGAGAGGAGTTAAGGCTGTTATGAATTCATTCATGCTCAAAAAAACCCCTAAAAAACCACTCATGGAAATTGTAAGTTAAGGCTTAAGCCTCAACTTGTGCGCCATGTAAGCACTAAGCAGTGAAGACGTTGTACAGTCTCGCATATTGTGCTCACTTTACAACTGGGGGCGTTTTTAGACATGCACTGGGATCAGGCGCGGGAGCGGCGAAACAGCCGCGGCGCTGTTTTAGACGAACCGAAAGCGGAAGTTGTGCGCATGATTGGCGGCTGCGCATCCTTTTCCGGCTCGTATGTCCCCCCCAGAGAAATCAGGCCGGTTCGATTGCGGTCGGCAAAGAATGCGCGGCCGCCGATCACGCGCACAACTTCCGCTTCCGGTTCGTGTAAAACAGCGCCGCGGCTGTTTCGCTGCTCCCGCGCCTGATCCCCGCTGCACGTCTAAAAACGGCCTTAGGCTCCATGCACCCAGATTTTGCCTTGGTCTTTCAGCCCCAGCCCTCTCTTTCTGCAGGTTGGGGGCAACACTGAAGCTGCGGACAGCAAGCTTCTCCCCGCTCCAATAATATGAACGTAATTCCCGTCTCCACTGTAGCCACATTTTCTCCTTTTATAACTCCGCTCTCAGGCAGCCGCTGTCCCCCAAACCTTGTTCCTAAATACAGATCACCCCCTTCTCCCCTCATATATACCCCCCAAGCACTTAGTTGTCTCCTCCCCATAAACACACTGTTTCCCACCTCTGGCTGATTTTGAACCTTGTTCCTTCGTACACACCCTCACACCTTGTTCCTTCGTACACGCCCATTATCCATACACATTGCTTTCCACCCCTGGTTACCCCCCAGTCTGGAGTCTTGTCTGTCTGCCAGTACACATCCTGTACCCATCAACCTTGTTCCCTGTATTTGCCCCCCCCACCCCAGTTCTTTGATATCTTCTTGTCTGCAACCCAACTAAAAGCACCTATGAAATAAATAAATTTTGCCCCTACTCCTGGCTGTCCCCACAAACCTGTCCCTGAATTCACATCATCTATCTCTCAGCCTTCTCCCCCCATACATACCCCCTAATATCTGGGTACCTCCTCCCCACCCCTGTCCCCCAAACCTTGTACCTGAACACACATCACCCATCTCTCAGGAGTCAGGCTTGTCCCCAATATACACATCTGCCAATACATACACTTCCCCTTACCGGATACCCAGCCTCGTCTATACAGACACATCACCCTTTTCCCAGCCTTTTCCTCCATAAACACTCCCCCAGCACCTGGTTGCCCGCTCCTGACACAAACAGTTCCTCCATTGTTTGTATCAGGAGACCCCCAGTCTCATCTCCCCACATATACAGCCACCCAGTATTTAACTGTCCTGTTCTCCCCAACCCAAATGAATGCATATAGGGGAAGGAGGGGGGTGGGGGGGTGGAGGAGAGAGGACAGGGTGCAGCAAGCTTACAATTTCCATGGTTTTTGGAGCATGAATTTGTAAGCATCTTAACTCCCTTCTTAAACTGGGGATTTTTTGATCCTAGAAATTCCCCTGCTGCTGCAGTACTAAAGGTAATGTAATTCTCTCCATGCCTCACTGTTGACTTCACTGCTACCACCCCATGCTCTAACCCACTACCCTCCCAGAGAACTGAGAAGTCCTCGCTCCCATCCACCCCTGTTCTAACCCACTAGCCCTCACTCAGCTCTGAAGCTCCACTTCAGCAGTTTTTCAAAAACAGGGAGCGAAACTGAAGTTGGGGCTGGGGGGTGTAGGACCGAGGCAGCAGCTTTCTGCTCAGATCCCAGCTGCTCTAGGTCTCACTCTCTGCGTCCTGGTGTCAGATCTACACTGGTGAGAGGAGAATGGGACTAGAATCTGAGCACACTGATGAAGCTGCCTCTCTCTCCTCTACCTTCACAGTACCACTCGGTGTCCTCCAATTTGGTAAAGCCATGCCCCAAGACTGGGTCTCTGGTGCAGGCAGCCCGAGGGAGCCGCCTCTCTCCTCCCACCTGAGGGGGACACGGGGCAGAAGGGGCAGTTCTGCCTGCCCTGAAGCTACAGCTGGAGGCATGCAGACGCCCGAGGGAGAGGTGACCCCAGCCTGGCCAGTGGCTCTGGATGCGGCCCCCAGCACGGACAACTTTAAATACACTTTTCCCTGTCAAAAAAACCCCCAATCACAAGGCACAAAAAGCACATGTACCACCTATTTTCAAACTCTACGTTTTTTGTTTTTCATCTGTTTGCATGAAATTTGGAGAGATTCTACCCCTCACCCAAGCAATCAGCCATACAAAATTTCAGACTGATAGAATAAATCATCTGAGTTTCATAAAGAATAGAATTTGTGTGGTTTTAACAGAGAGCGCAAGTTGCCTTAACCATAGAGGCACTCCCATGGTTCTATAATAAACCAAGTATAAGTCCACTACTGCAGCGAAACAAAGTTCAGACCTTCAAAAAACACTTTACTTTCAGGCCTTAGAAGATGTTGGTAGTACAAGTATACCTTTCCATTGAACTACTGTTTTGAGACACTCTTGCGAATCCCTCAAAGTTCAAGCCACATGGATCAGAGAGTGTCCTCGCTTATTGTTGAACTCTATTTACAGATTCATGAAACTGAGATTACAGAAGATTTACAAAGAAATAAATCCCAAAGCACTTTAAAGTTATCCATATTAGTATTTTATGTGCCTTTACCATTTTTTGTCATTGTTTTCCCTGTGTTTCATTTTACATGCAAACAAATGTTTAAAAAGCTCTCAGGACTTATTTGGACACAAATATTAAGAATCCATATATGCAGAACTGAGAGATCCTTGTTATGATCCCCACTCTCTACAATAACTCTTCCTTGTGACATTTATCTATAAGCAAGTTCTTGTCCTCCAAAGCTTTGCCTCCCTTTTCCTTCCCAAGGTATTTAGTTGCAACATATGTAATCCCTTATCACCCTAGGCTGAGGTCAGACTCTAGCTGGTAGCTCCAGGGAATAGAGTGGCTAGAAGAGCAAGTTAAGTAAAAATGAGAAAAAAAGCTCTCCCGATTCAAAGAAAATCACATGAATAGTTTAATACTAGAGATAGGAAAATATACAAAAGGTCTAAGAAAGCATGTGCTGCTAGAGCCTACTGTTTTGTGAAGCCACCAGAACCTACCTTTTACTTTTGATTCTCCAACAGTTCTCTTCTAGTTAACTAACACCAGTTGTATTTATATGCAGTTATGCAACCCCCAAGCTGACAGGTAAGGATAGGGGTTGGGTTTTTTGTAATACATGTGTACTTTTGTACCTGGATGTTTCTATTATGTTGCTACCTGCACTGAACCTTAGAGTAAGGATGGGATATACATTTTAACAAACAGTGTTTGTGTTGTCTTTTTCAAAGCACTATACCAACAGCCTTTCATAGAGCAGAGGTTGACAGGAGTGTTTGGGGACTTTTAGGTGTTCAAAGAAAAGTGAGTTGGGCCAAAAAGAGGCACAGAAAGCTCTTTGGGGTATTACATGTTTGTATGGTGCTTAACAGAACAGGTTTTTGTTCTATGACAAAAACGTCCAGGCACTAGTACAGTTTAAGGAAAGCAAAAGAAGTGGAGAGACTAACTAAAAAATGTATGGCAAAAATCTAAGATGCATCACTCTGAATGCCCTTTGCTAATTTGAAAGCCTTTTTTTGCTATTCTTTCCCTATATGGGCCACAATCCACAAACCACTTACTCCCCAGAGCTTCAAAGAGACTACTCTGGATCACAGCCTCAGGCTCTAAATCCTGTGTGAGCCATACCAGTGTGTGGCAGAATACTGTGTTGTTGCATGACACATTGGATGAAAATAGACATGATGCTAACCACCCTTGGTGGTCATTTATGCATGTTTCAGGGCTGCATAGGGCACCAATACAGCCCTGCAACATGCATAAATAGCCACCAAAGGTGGTTAAAGGGTGGTTAGCGTCGTGTCTGTTTTCACCCATTGACTTGATCACAATTGCACATCACTGCACAGATCACAATATAGAAACTGAGCTGTGGCTCATGACCTCATCTCAGCAGGGATTGCGTCTTATGAACGTGTAAAAGTTCTATTGTCGTTTTGGTCCTGTTGATTTATTATTACACCCGACCAGCAGAGCATTCACGAAGACTTCAAAACCCAGATTCCAATCTCAGGGCTTTTGCAAATATATGGGAGATGAAACCGTACTGGAGGCAAGGTCTGTCTGTTAAGAAAGGGATGAAGTTCATAATTCCACTGGCCAAGATACTGACCTTTATTATTAAAATGCCTCATCACTGGAAATATTTTCTCTTTCACTGTATCAGACCACATGATTTTCCTATCCAAAAGTCAGTGGACTAAGGATTCTAGAGAAAGTTTGAAAGGCAATGGTTAGCAGCAAATGAAATCTTAAACATGCTATCACAAAGGCGTGAGATAAATGGAAAGTTTACACAAGATTTTGTAGCTTAACGTCTACCTTGCTGCAGCTCAAACAAGATAACATGCCATTCATTTACAACATGGAGGCTGCCTTTACTGCCAGAACAGGGAGGGTCTAGATATCTTACAATAGCTTCCAGTACATATTAATTGTGATTTGATCCCCAATCTTATGATCCATGATGGACTGACAGCAGGACATGCATGTAGAATTTTGATCACTTCTAACCAAAACCCTCCACAACTTGGTTAAAAAACTGGCTTCCTCTCCATAAACAAAATTTTAAATAATGTTGATGTTCTTATTGAAATTGCTATCAGGATGATTTGTATACAAGATATGGCCCACGTTTTTAAGACCCCCCAAAAAAGTGCCCATTCCAAACCATGCCAGACATAACTTTGAAACATCAAAGTGTTTAATTAAATTGTTTTCCATATTTTAACCAGTTCTAGTTCTGGATCAATTTTAAATTCAAAAGGCGATGTTTACATGTGGTAAGGACTGCAGAGCATTGGCAACACAGTCTTTACACAGTGTACTAAGTTTAAGCACAGATATTCCTCTCCTGTCATGTCAATTTTATGTTTTGGCAAGTGGTGCGATAGCCAAGCACAATGCAGTGAGTTCAAAGAATAAAAAGAAATAAATCTCCTCTCTGTAAAAGTGTGATAGAGCCAAACACTATAGCATCACTCTATTTCAGCTCAAGTGCTGGTGTTCCTAGCTTTTGTGGATTGCTCCGTTACTTTTGTATTGCTTTACCATTTCAATGAATGCCCCCAATACCCTAAAGTAGCTTTACGCTGTCAGGACTGACAGCATTTTCTTTTCTACATTGTAATGAGCTCATTCACTGTAGTCCTCTCCCCCCACGCCAGGTGCACTTACAGCTACTAATGCTTAAAGCCACTTCATAAAGGTCATACGTTGGACATTCACTAAACCTGCAATGGGAAGGGGGGGGGGGAATTCTCATTAGCCACCATCTGACATTCTCCCCCAATTGCCAAGCCTGGGATGATTAAATATCAATACCAACTTCTTGTTCCACTTCTTCCTCAAATCAGCAGTTGTGGAGTCTCTCACTCCCGTTTCAGCCAGAAAGCAAACTGGAAACTCTGCAATGCCACTTCACTAGTTGTTCAGAAGAAGCACTGGAGAATGAGTAACTAGTCAGCATGACAGTTTTTCTTCTGCAACCAGAGTGGTTGTAAAAGGAGTCTAGGGTTTTGTTTTTTAAAAAAACAAAATAGGATTTATAGCCTTTCCAGCTTTAGAAACAAAAATTGGTCACCTACCTCAGTGAATTTGTTTCTATTCTGTCGTACTGTCAGTGCTCCGCACGTATGGCCGACAGGAGGCAGAAGAAGAAAATTCCTCATGAGCATCCTTGGAGCTGCCCATCCCCAGTCTATGACCAAGCCGAGGATCGTGTCCACACTCCTGCAATTCTTATTCACACTCAATAGTGCACAAACCCCCCGTTCCAGGGATCTTATGATACTTAACTTCAATCCTTTAACCTAAGAACTTAAGATTTAACAACTACAAACTGGAATTAACTGACATCCCTATGCTCACCACGTCTATACTAGCGCTGTTTGACAGGGAGGGCCGGAGCACTGACAGTACGACAGAATAGAAACAAATTCACTGAGGTAGGTGACCAATTTTTGTTTCTCCTTCTGTCTCTGGTCAGTGCTCCGCACGTCTTGTACCCGAACTCCAAATTATGGGTGGGTGCAAACAGCCCTGGGAACTTCCAGAACCGTCTGCAAGACCCTCCTGCCAAACGCCACATCAGCAGACTTGAACAGGTCTAATTTGTAATGTTTCACGAACATATGTAAGGAGGACCAAGTCGCTGCCCTAAATTTTTTTTGTCATAAGAGGCTCTGGCCTTGAAGGCATAAGATGTGGCTGCGCCTCTAACGGAGTGCCCACAAATCTGTAAGGGAGGAACCTTGTTCTTTGCCTTATAGGCCTCGACTATACATTGTTTTACCCATTTTGAGATTAAGGCCTTTGAAACCTTTCTACCACCGTAGCTGGGTCTGATATTAATAAATAAGGCCGAAGTAGACCTCAAGTCCTGGGTCCTTTTAAGATAAATCAGGGCCCTCCTGACGTCAAAGGTGTGCCATATCTTTTCCTTAGGATGTGAGGGTCTGGGGCAGAAGGATGGAAGGACTATCTCCTGAGACCTATGAAAGGTCGAGTTCACCTTGGGAATAAAGGCCTCGTTAACCCTGAGTGTAACTGACTGGTTCCCAAAGGAGCAGTAATTGTCATCTATCGATAAAGCCCCCAACTTGGATACCCTGCGGGCCAAAGTCACCACCACTAAAAATACTACCTTAAGGGCAAGCATGTATAAGGATACATGCCGGAGTGACTCAACTGGGGCCCTGGTAAGGGCATTTAAGACGAGACTGAGGCTCCATGAAGGGCACCTGCGTGTCACTGGCAGGCAGATGTTATGAGCCGCTCGCAGGAATTGTCTAATATGTCTATGTGGGGGAAAGGCACTTGTGAGAAATTGATTGTAAAACAGAAGCAATGGCTGCCGACTGGCAAGCCAGCGTGTTTGGCCTTAAACCCTTTTCCAACCCATCTTGGAGGAACTGTAGAATTGTGCCCACCCTTGCTTGTGTGGGATCTAACCCTCTTTCCCCTGCCCACCTGGCAAACATCTTCCAGGAGGAGCTGTAAGCTTTTCTGGTGGCCGGACATCTAGGCTGTTGTAAGGTGGCCAGAACCTCCTCCGAATAACCCTGTGTTTTTAAAGCCGAGCGCTCAAGAGCCATGCTGTCAGATTTAGGATGGGAATGTTGCTGCATAAAAGGGACCCCTGCGTTAGTAGGTCCTGCCTTAAAGGCAGGTGTACCGGACATGCCTGACTTAACTGTACTAAGTCGGAAAACCAGGGTCTCCTTGGCCACCAAGGAGTCACCATGATCACCTATGCCCGTTCCCTGAGAACCTTGGTTATTGTCCTTGATATGAGCGGGAATGGGGGAAAAGCGTAGAGTAGACCTCTCGGCCAGTCTTGGTTGAGGGCATCCATTGCTTCTGCTGCACCATCTGCGGTCCTTGCCATATACTTGTGCACCTGTCTGTTGCTCTTACTCGCAAACAGGTCCATTACTGGTTGGCCGAATCGTTTTACCAGGGACTCAAATACTTCTGGGTGTAATTGCCACTTGTGCGGATCCAACGTCTGATGACTCAGCCAGTCTGCCTGGAGATTCTCCATCCCTTTGATATGTAGTGCCTTTAAGGATCGTAGGTTGTGCTGGGCCCACGTGAATAGCTTCACCGCCTCGCGTTGGAATGCAAGAGCCCTGCATCCCTCTTGGTGATTGATATATGCTTTCGCGGACATATTGTCCGTGTAGACCAGTACGTGTGCAAATCCGATTAGATGGGTTAGCTGTTACAGAGCTAGGCGGATTGCTCTGAGCTCTAGCACATTGATGTTCTGCTTGCGATCCGACTGGGACCATAGACCTTGCACCAATGTGGTTCCCATCTGGGCTCGCCATCCCGTCAAACTGGCATCCGTTGTTAGAATTACACGATTTGGCTCGGAGAGAGGGACTCCCGTTTTGAAGGTTTCTGGGCCTAACCACCAGGACATTGATCTCATGAATCCCCGTGGGATGATGATCCAGGGATTGAGCCCTCTGGTGAGCTCTAGTTGCATAGGTCTCAGCAGCTGTTGCAAGGGATGAAGGTGGAATTGTGCCCATTGGACTTGTCTGGTGCAGGAGACCAATAGACCTAGTAACTGGGCTAGGTACTTTAATCTTGTCCGGTGCTTGCGTTTGAGGCTCAGTAGTATTGTCTTGATGCGCTGTTGTCTGGTTGCTGGAATGTACACGTTGCCTGGAGATAGTATCAGTAGATACTAGTACCTGGGGGTACTAAATCTGTGAGAGGGTACTAGGGGACTCTTCTCTCTGTTGACCAGAAGGCCGTGTTCTCTCTGTTGACCAGAAGGCCATGTTGAGGTACCTCATCGCCCTGTCCAGGTCTTCCAGGAGCCTCTCTTGGGAATTTGACCGTAGTAGTAGATCGTCGAGATATGGATAGACGTGTATCCCTGCCTTCCTGAGATTCGCCACTAACGGTACCAGGATCTTGGTGCCGATGAGAGACCGAATGGTAGGGCCCAGAACTGGTAATGGTCCCCTTGGTAACAGAAACGGAGGTAAGATCGGTGCGGTTCCTATTTTGGGACATGGAGGTATGCATCCCTGAGGTCCAGGGATGCCAGCCAATCCTTGGACCTGATGGCTTGGCAAATGGAGGATACCGTCTCCATCTTGAAGCGATGGTACTGAACCGACTTGTTCAACCTCTTTAAATCCAGGACTGCTCTCCAGCCTCCGGACTTCTTGGGCACCAGGAATAGAATCAAGTACAGACCTAGGCCCTTTTGTTCCAAGGGAACTGGTTCTATGGCTCTGATAGTCATGAGCCTCTGAATTTCCCCCAGCATCGCTGAGTGCTTGTGCTGGTTTGCTGACCTCGGGGAGGAAATGAAGCCCTGGGAGGGGGAGCTTTTTAGTTCTGAGACTGACTGTTCCCAGCCTGTTGAGAAATGTTGAAGCCTGTCTCCCACTTCCAGAGACCCTGGATAGTCATGCCTCTTTTTTTCTGGGTTTGGGAGAAGCCTCTTGGCCTCTGTTTGTCCTGCCTGAACTCTTGGCCTCTACCTCCCCTACGGGGATTGAATCTATTAGACTGGTCAAACCTATACGGACCCTGTCTCCTGAAAATCCCATAACCGGAGCTAAAGCCTCCCCTGGGTCTAAATGAGGAGGCACAAAAAAGATTCTTTTTTACCCCCATCTGCTGCAGAGTCTTCTGCTTTGTTTTGTCATTTGTATCTGACAAGACAGCGTCCAGGCAGACTCCAAACAACTTGAACCCCTTATAGGGCGCTGCTGCGAGCAGATTCTTGGCGGTGGAGTCCCCCTGCCATGATCTAAGCCATAGTTTACGCCTTGCTGAGACTGACGAAGCCACAGCTCTAGCAGACCATAGCATAGCATCCATAGTGGAATCTGCCAAAAAAACCATAGCCAGGTTTATCCGGGCAGCGAGCACCTGTGCTCTATTGTCAGATATTGCGGAACTCTGGGCCTCCCGAGTCCATGCCAGTAAGGCCCTTGTCACATAAGAGGACACTAGGCAGACCCTCATAGAGGTGGCAGAGTACTCCAAACCCCTACGTAGGGAAGATTCCATCCCTCTATCTGAGGGGTTCTTAGGGAAACCGTCCCCTTCTGTGGGAAAAACTGTCTGCTTTGCTAGTGAAAAACTGCCGCTGCATCTACTTTAGTTTTTTTTTTAGCAGAGGCTCCTTCTTTCGGGAAAGTGAATACAGGGTGGCCTGGGTTTTGTTCATTCTCTGATTTTTCTCTGGCTGCTTCCATTCACCAAAAATCAGCTTCTCAAATGCCTTGTGTAGGGGGAATGCCCATTTCTTTGCCATGATAAGAGGGAATATAATCCCGCTCCTCATCCTCCTTGGACTCCCAGGAGGCTTCTTTCAAAGGTTTCTCCACCAGTTTAAGGGTCTTTGTAACCTGGGACATGAATTCACTCCCACATGGCAGGAGAAATTGCCTCTCTCTGTCTCTGGGGTCCTGGGGGACAGAGTCCTCTAGGTCCTCCCACTCCTGGGACGAGTCCAGCTCTGATTCGGAGGCCAGATCTGCCTGGGCCTGCTCCCTAGGTCTTTTTGACTGAGATTCCCCCCCCACTCTCCTCAGCCGAGTGGTGAGGAAATCTAAGGAGCCTGGCCATGTAGCCCTCTAGTGGCCGCTTGGACTTCGTTGATTTGCGCAGGGATTTTCCTGCCTTTGACTCCGTAGTGGGGGGGAGAGGCGGGGTTGTTATCCCCCTTGCCCTGCAATTCCCAAAGGCGATCCAGGGATTGCTGGATCCGTGCCATGGACGCGGCGAGGGAGGAGATGTCCGTGGGGGGATCCCCCTGCCTCGGCGCCGCCTGAGGCGCTCCAGAATCAGCCGCTCCTTCCATTTTACCTTCCACGTAGACCCCGGGCTTGAGGGGAGCGGAAGCGGCTTGTGGCTTCGGGATGGAGCCTAAATAGCCCTTGGTGGGCTGAGTTCACGGGTCCTGTGGCCAGCAGCGCGGGCCGGGGCCCAAAGAGTGGGAGGGAGAGGGAAGCCCAATTAGCGCTTGGGGGCCTGTACTCGCGGGTCCTGTGGCTGGTTCTTGGGCACCTTGTGCGGCTACCGCACTGCATGTTTAGGTGGGCGGGGGGAATCCGCCTCCACTGCCCTGGATCTCCGGTTCCCGGACGCTTTGCACAGCAACCTCTGGGGGAGGAGGGATGGCTTGAAGCCCACCCCCGCTTGTGCTGCTGCCCCGAGTTGTTGTTGGGCACGTACCAAAGCCTTCTCTCCCTCTAACTACTCAGTACTCAAGTGCCTCTTCTTTCTTCATTTTTTTTTTTTTTTAAGTTCTGGAGAATGCTGAAAACCTTCCTACCCGCTGAAGGTAAGACTGAGGATGTGTAGCTCCACCCATGTGTATGAGGAATTTTCTTCTTCTGCCTCCTGTCAGCCATACGCAGAGCTACCCGTGCGGAGCACTGACAGGAGACAGAAGGAGAATACATAAAAATGCCCCATTGAATAGCTTCTCTCTGAAAATGTGTTTTTTTTTTTTACCTTAGAAAACAGAAGATTGTTTCATTCTCTGGTTTTGTTGGAGGGCCACTGGATTGCTCAAGGGATGCGACTGTACTCTCAACACTAACCAAAGTGTTGCAGATGTTGGAAGTCTTCAGAAAGCCTTCCTATATTGAAAGTGTTGGTCATTTGCATTAAAAAAGCATCAGAACAAGCAAAGCTTTAAATTAAGTATCATCCAATAATCCCTTCTCTTCATAGTTCCGTTTCCACTCTCCTAGCTTTCATCATGTCACTAGATCTCCAGCCACCAGGTAGATGGGAACAGGATATCTAGATATCAAGCAGCAGCCATTTTTATACTCCTCCCTTTCAAGCAATCTTTGGGTATTTTCAGATGCGACAGGTCCTGCCATGGCCAGACTGCTCCAGGCTGTAACAGGAATAGTTACTCCGGCTGAGAGTTGGCCCAGCTGCCGAACAAATATTACTGTGGCTGGGGGGAGATGCGTGGACGTGCATCTGCATTGCCCTGGCCCTGCACAGTGTGGAGCAGCACTCCTCCGCTCACCTCCACCAGACAGGTTGCCATGGCAGTCAATGACAGCTACTATGCACCCAGCTCCCGCCGCCACTCCTGACCACGGTAAGTAAAGTGGGCTTTCAGATGTGAAAGCTCACTTTACCCCAGGTCCGGCAGCCCAATCCCAACTGTGATGGAGATTAGCATGGGCTGTGACTCAGGGATTTCCCCTAAATCACAGCCTGGGCTAGCCCCCCCAGTGTCAGGAGCCAGACCGGACAAATATCAGGCAGCCGCATTTCAACGTGACGGTGAAACTCCATTTAACCCACACTAAATTGGGTTAAACTGTGTTGCTGTCACGTCGGAAAACATTCTTTGTAAACCTATTGGCGGTTTGCACATAGGAGCAGCAAGGTCATTTGGGCATGTCTAAAGCCCTTTTCACATAGACACTCAAACGCTGATAAAATGGGTGTTACATGTTGCAGGGCACCCATAGAGCACACCTGTAGCACTGCAACACGTATAATAAAAATGTGCTACAGGTGTGCTCTATGGGTGCCCTGCAACATGTAACACCCATTTTATCAGCGTTCCTTTTCACACAGACACTCGGCCATAGCCTGGAAGAAAGCCTAGAACTGTGTAATTGTTTTGAAACTTAAATATAATCCCATAAACTCAGACAGCAGAGACACAAAGAGTAGATACCAGCCGATACTGGTTAATGACCCACCACCACCACCAGCACACTGACATGGTGTGACTCCACGTAGGAGCTTCCCAAACCCTAGACACATAAGCAAGAGACGACAACAAAGGCCTGGTGTGGACAGGGTGCAAGACAGTGTCCCACGTGTAGCAGAGTTGATAATGGGTGTACGATAAGAGCACTAGTCCATAGACTGGGAGAAAGGTTAGCTTTTATGTAGCAAGTTTAATACTCACCCAGGATCCCTGAGTGATGTACGAGCAATGGGGTCATGATTAATAACTCCAATAACGGTTTGGGCCCTGGGAATACTTGATGATTAGAAACTAAAGTGATGCTATGACCTCATATGCATTTTCCTCCAAAGTTAAACATGAAAGCTTGTGGTTAGCGGAGGAGCATTGCGTTGTGTAAATCCAGCCCTACTCCATTTTGCCATTAGAGATGCTCTGAAGTTACACTAATTGAGCACAGCAATGTCTTCCCTCCGTTTTTTTGACACACGTACACTGCCTGTCTCTCCATATTTAGGACACATGTACATTGCCAGGGGGTTTGTATATATCAGAAGGTTTGCTATTTAGTTTAACGACATCATTACAGCTATATCTTTGTAAAGTGAGAAAAATATTTCCAGTGATTTTTATGCCAAGTGTTTTCTCTATTAGTAAGTCTCATCTTATGGCAGCCAGTCTTTGCCAAGTCAGGTCACCACTGGTTGAGAAAATCCTGATTAGGCTACTCCGTTCAACACGCTCATTCAGGTGTGATTGTGAAAGGCCTATACAAAGTCCTACACATCAGTCTTAGCACGTTTAGCTGCCAGAGTGACACTTATTTGTAATTCAATGACAAGCAACATCTCCCCCCACTAAATTACTAGATCACATTTAATTGCTGTGGCCAACTGCAAGGTTCACCAAAGCACTATTTGTTGTCACACAACGTATGGATTTCATTGCTTGGGGAAGGGGGGTGGATTTCAACTGCTACAGTCCTTTATGATGAACACAGATTTTAGTACTTTTTGTAAAGCCTTTTCTCTCCCTCATCTGTGAAAAGAATTCAATCTGAGCCAGTAACACACACAGGGTGCTAACAAATGAGACATTAGCCCACGTCAGACCACATCATTTATTAGGTGTTTGCAGATGTTTACCCCCACCAGACACTGAGCAGCCACGCACTCTATTCACAGCCATCCCCACGACATGGTTTTGGAGAATGTGGAGTCCACCATGCGGGTGAATGCTGGCTAATGGGCATCCACAGATCCAGCTCCTGTCAAGTTAGGCTGCGCGCATCCTCATGCACACACAGCTGCTTCTCATTGGGGGGGGTGAAGGGCACTAGCAAATCGCTTCTTCTGCCTCCTGGCGGTCACCCACAGAGCTACCCGTGCGGAGGAATAGCCGGAGGCAGGGGGAGAAGGGACAGGGAAGAACATCTGCCCATCTGTGAGGTTTGTTGTGCTAAAATTGAGTGGGGGCTGTATGGACCAAACAGACTCCAGCAGGCTACTGTCTTGTTTGGTTTTTTACTCTTAAGTAACTCACTCAAGGTCACAGAGCAAAGTCAGAAATAAAATGCAGGCAACTTGTTACAATTTGCTGCTCTGATCTTTAGACAATGCTATTTTCCTAAATGGTGACTCAGAACCATTTTGCATTAGATAGAGGACAGTTGCTTAGATTATTTCCTCATGTTCTTGGCCAGCAACATATCCAAGGACTTTACATGAATAAGCTACATTAGGGTTTGCTACTAGCATTTCACCTTGACATGCTTAGAATAAAGAGATTGAATTCCTAAACACCACAATACTGTACTTTAAAAAAAAAAAAGAAAAAAGGTTTATTCTGTATGGAACTGCTATGTTGTCATATCTTGATGGTAAACCAGGCAGAGATGACATAGGTTTTGGTTTTAAAAGCTATGTCCCTCCATTTCCTTTCACATTTTAGTCCAGGGTTCACATTTGTCAATAGTTGAAGTGATAGAGATGTGCCAAATTACACCTGCCAACTAACCTATGCTGCAGCCTAGATTTCAGGTATAATAAAGGAAAAACTGTTTGGAGAAAGAACGGTTCATTTTCTCAAAAAGTTGTTTCTGAACAACCCAATAATTTAGTGGTTTTGTTTTTTAGAAAAGTGATTCAGGCTGACTGGGCATGCGCGAGACATAGGTCGTGTCTGGCTGGGCTCCCGCCGACACGAGGCTTTAAATCAATAACCCGGACGAACAAAGGCATCAAAAACAAACAAAACTAAGATTAAAGTTGTAAAGGTATGAGCCAGACAAAAAGAAGAGTTCCAGACTCCACAAGAGTACAGTATTGTCTCCCCCGCAGAAGCTCTAGGAAAACAGATATCGGAGAATTCAAAATGGCAGACGGCATGCAGCGGAGGATCCTGACTCTCTGGGGCAAGTGCTGCAACTGTTTAGAGTTATTAAAGAGGACTTGGCTTACAATAAAGAGGGCATTAGCTCTATTAAAACCAATATGAATGAGATGAAAGTCCAAATAGAGGGATTTAACAAAAGGGTGGAGGCTGCTGAACAGCGTATCAGGGACCTGGAGGATTTGAGCAATTTGCCAGAGGCAAGGATTGTAAAGATGGAGGAGAGTATAACTAACTTACATGACAAGCTAGAAGATCTTGAAAATAGATCGAGGCGGCATAATTTAAGATTCCTGGGAATCCCTGAGGGACTAGAGCTAAATGGGGCAGGAGAGCTATTATTGAAAATTCTCAGAGAAGTGTTTCCCGAGAGAAGTGAGCTCCACGCGGTGGAAATTGAGAGGGCCCATAGATCCCTCAGGCCAAAACCAAGAGACCAAGCCCCCCCTCAGGCAATAATTGCTCATTTTTTGAGATATAAAGACAAAGAAATGATACTGAGAGCAGCCAGAACCTCTAAAGAAATGTTTATGATGGCAATAAAATTTCAGTGTACCCAGACCTTGCATATGAAACGGTGCAGAAAAGGAAAGCATGGAAACTTCAAATTGAAAAACTGAACAATTTAGGATTTAAAGCACAAATACTCTATCCTGCAAAAATGTCATTTATGGATTCAGGAAAAAGAAGATACTTCAGTAATAAAGAGGAACTTGAAAACTATTTGTCCAAAAACCCAAAGGGAGACAAAGCTAAAAAGAACTGAGAATTAAAGTGGCTACGGTTCTTGATGAAAGTAAACTGGAAAGATATGGTTAAATTTGATGTTCTAAAGTTAAAGTAATAGGGTCGGTGGGCAGCAGAAAGCCTCTTGTATACGACACTCCATTAAGGGAGCCCTTTGTTGTTATATTTATTTTTGCGTTAGTTGATAAGATTGTTGATATTGTAATTATTAATAGTTTACTTAGAATTTAAAGTTGAATAATTGTTGCATATTAGATAGAATAATTATATTAAGTAAAATTTTTAGGATTAGAATTAGGATTATAAGTGTTAGGATAAGAATGGAAAACAGAACTGGTGACATGATAATTAACAAGGGTAAAGGGAAATATAAGCTTGACATAAGGAAATTGAAGGAAAAGAGCATAAGGGAAAAGGAAAAAAAAGAGAGAGAATTTGGCTACATAAGAAAAGGAAACAGACAAATAAAAGGCAAATACCTTGAGTTTAAGCGTAGAAGACAACTTGACTAGTTTAAAAGTTATTTCATTTAATGCATGTGGATTAAACAATCCCATTAAACGAAAGAGAGTCTGGAGGCATATTATTAAAATGGAGCCCCAAATATTCACCATACAGGAAACCCATTTACTGAAAAAAGACAATCAAAGATTTTCTAACAAACAATATAAGATATATTATGCTAATGCAGAGGGAAAAAAAGCAGGGGTACTGATAGGAATACATAAAACAATAAAATTGCAAGTACATAGTGTTAGTAAAGACACTGAGGATCGCCTCCTCACATTGAAGGGTACCATGGCAGCAGAAAAATACACTCTCACCACTTTATGCCCCAAATAATAATACAGCAGCATTCCTTACAGACATAATTCAGAACATTGCTCAGGAAATGGAAGGGATAGCATTAATTATGGGTGATTTTAATTCACCACTATCCTCGTTAGATTTGGTTACAAAAAAAGATTTAAACAAGTCACAGAAAAGGATTGTGCAGGTAATAGAAAAAAACGGGATGATAGATATATGGAGAACACTGCATCCAAAAGCGCAGGAGTACACCTTTTACTCCAATCCTCATAAAATTTCCACAAAAATAGACCATCTTTTGGGTAATCAGGAAACGTTACAGAGATGTGATACTGCGTATATACAAATAATTCCTTTTTCGGACCATAATTCAATGGTCTTAGAAATAAATGCAAAAAAAGTTGAAAAGAGACAAAGGACAAGATGGATGTTAAAAAAGTTTTATTTAAATAACAAATGGATGCAGGAACAGATTCAGGAGGGTATCAAAGAGTTTGTACTGCATAACGAAATGCCAGAAATCTCTCCAACAGTTTTATGGGAAACAGCA
>QEPC01014770.1:2131687-2236400 GCA_003113815.1 Sphenodon punctatus | reverse complement strand
GCGGCTGTGGAACTCCCTTCCGGAGGAAGCTCGCCTGGCCCCAAGCCTTTTAACATTTCGGCGGAACTGTAAGACCTGGCTGTTTGCCCAGGCCTTTGGGAGGGAGGGTGGGGAGGGAGGATTTTAGTCCCCCACCCATTTATTTATTTTACATGTCTAGCCCTGTTTTATATTTTATATTTAATATTTGATTGTTTTAAAATGAATTTTAGTGTATTTTATTGTTTTTATTGTTGGAAGCCGCCCCGAGCTGCGTTGCAGGAGGGGCGGGGTACAAATCTGAAAAATAAAATAAAAAATAAATAAATAATTCAAGGTGCTAGTAATAACCTACAAAGCCCTAAGCGGCCTTGGCCCGGCTTACCTGTGGGACCACCTCAGGCCCCGGATTGCATTGCGGCCCCTGCAGTCGGCCGGGGACGCCCGACTTGAAGTCCCCCGGGTGGCAACGATGGGGAGGGCGTTCTCAGTGGCCACTCCTAGGCTGTGGAACTCCCTTCTGACAGAGGCCTGCCTGGCCCCGGACCTCCCCTCTTTCCGTAGACAGTGTAAGACCTGGGTGTTCCGCCAGGCCTTTGGAGAGGGAGATGGGTGGGATTGGATGGGAGGGGAATGCTGCCCTTTTAATTGTGTTTAATGATATTTTATGTGCTTTTATTGATGTTTTGTAAGCTGCCCTGAGCTGCTCGAGTGGGGTGTGGGAGTGGTATAAAAATAGTAAAAGTAAATAAATAGTTTAATGTTTCATTGTTGGTGTCCTGTGTAGCTGCTGAGGGAAGGAGAAGCTAGGGGGGGAGCTGTGTGCCTGCCTGCCCGGCCTTCATTGGCTTCCTTCTCTTGACAGGTATTATATATCAAGGGGTTGGGATCCCCTCGGGCGTGACCTGTGTAGCTGCTGAGGGAAGGAGAAGCTAGGGGAGGAGCTGTGTGCCTGCCTGCCTGGCCTTCATTGGCTCCCTTCTCTTGACAGGTATTATATATCGAGGGGCTGGGGCCCCTTCGGGCGTCAGCCCTTGGGCATTAGCCTAAGGGCAACATCCAAAGGGGGTCGCCCGTTGCCTGGGCCCATTGGCTGGGGATGCAGTGCAGTGCCCTTCCCTCTGGTCGGACCGGGAAAGGAGTGCCCACCGAGGAACCAGAGGAGCTACGGGTCCAGTAGGAGCCTGGTGCCAGTCAGGAGTGGAGCAACCCCATCATTTTGGCTATTGGTGGGAGCTGGAGCCAAGAACAGTGGGGCTTGAGCGTGCTGAGGGACCCTGCAGAGGGGTGAGGCTGACCCAACTCGGGAGGGATTTCCCAGAGTTCCCCCCAGATCTAAGGAGCTGACGTGAGGAACTGTGCAGCTGGGCGGTGCAGGGCTGGAACCCGTGCATGTGCCCTGGGTGAGACCGGACGCCCCAGACGTTACAGGCATTTATGGTTAGCCTATACAGGACTGAAATAGTTAATTAACTGCTGGCGTTTGGCCACTATTTGGATTTATATTCTCTTTATTCCATTTGCCTCTATTGGTAATATTGTTAATTATGTCACAGAAAAAATTCAGACAAGGGCAAGCCCTGTCGAGTGGGATCCCTCAACCAAAGCAGTTGAGGTTAGATACTTACCTACGGATAAGTCCGCAGATGGGGAAATCAACTAGTGACCATATATTGTCAGACAAATTATTGGGGGTATCTAGGAAGTCACCTGTAAATGACCAGGGAAAAGATATTTTTGACCCTCTGTCACCTACATATACAGAAGTTCCCAGTGGGGATAGTTCGCCATTGTTAGAGAAAAGTCTTCCATCAGATTACCAGCTGCTGGGTAATCAATGCCTAATGGTAGGGGATTTAGTTAGGAAATTGATACATCAAATGGTGGAAATTGCTAATACCTTAAAAACACAGAATACCCATATTGCCTCCATTGCTAAAGATGTTGGAAGTATTAAGGCTAATCAAAATTTAAATAAGGAAGGAAAAGTAGAACGAGGGAGTCCCTCGCTTGGGAGGGAGCCTAGCGGGCAGCCCACAAATCCCTTATTGACGACTGCTGCTAAGGAAAGTAAGCAACCAAGAGGGAGAAGTAATTTAATCATTAACCCCCGGGCAGTATCTTGCTCTATATCCCCACTGCCCAATGGAGTTTTCCCGCAGTGGTATACTAAGCTTGATATCCAGCAACACCTACAGGATATCCTTAGGGTCCATATACCGTTTTGGCAAATTGTGTATGTTCATAGACTACCGTCTGCTCACAATTTGCAACAAGTAGTTATCTGTTTCCGTAACCCTAGATTGGTGGCTAGTATTCTTAACCAGCATGGCTTATTTTACTCTTGGGGGATTAGGGTAGGGGAAGTATTTACGGATCCAGTCCCCCAACCTTTATTTAAGCAGAGAGCTAGATGAGATAATAATGAATCTACTAAACAAGGCGAGCGCCTGGTTAGGTACGGTGGGGAAAATAGGAGTGCGATTCCCGCCAGGAAAGTATCTGGATAGAGTCACAAGGGATACGCCAATCAATACCCGATTGCAACAAATGGCAATGCCCACAGTGGCTCAAGGAACAGACCTATTACAGCAGGATATAAGAGCCCCAATAGATGCAAAATCAAAGTCTGATGTCTCTGAGTTTAGGACTTGAGATCCAACAGGTTGTCAGGCTGAGTGGTGTGGGTGTGGGGGGAGGCTCCCTGGGAGAGGTTATAGATGACCATGAGCAGGCAATTATGCAAGAAGGATCATTATTAAGGGAGATTAATCATGAACTGAGAATTGGGTCAGATATGGCACCACTAAGGGGGGAGGGGTAGCATACTACCCCAGGTGATGTAGAGGAGGAATTGACTGATATGGATATCCCAGTGGGGTTTGATTATTTACCTGAGCAGACTGATGGATATGGGAGGAAACTTTCATTGACTGAGGGTGGGCGTACCATGATTCTCTTTATATGTTGACTATTTGTTCTTGGAACGTGGCAGGCTGGAAATCGCACAGTAGAGATGAAGATTTTTTTGTCATTTACTAAGACCTTCGATATTATTATTATTACAGGAGACATGGGCAATTGAAGCTATTGAATTGGCTGGGTATGTTTCCTACTCCCTGCCGGCACTCAAAATCAGGAAAAAGGGTCACCCACGTGGTGGGATTGCATGCCTGGTAAAGCAGGATGGTAATATTTGTGTCCAGGAGGAAATTTCACTAGCCCCAATTGCCCTGGGATTGATACTGCATATGGGTTCACTTTACTTAATTGTCCTTACAGTGTACCATCCACCAGTGTATGCAATCACGTCTGATAGGACTTACTGGAATCAGCTAGGAGATTTTATAATTAATTTACAGATAAAGTTCCCAAAAGCTCTCCTGCTAATGTGTGGGGATTTTAATGCCCAGATAGGAAAAAGTGATGAAGCTCTTTATGAGCATTTGCTGCCAGATTTCAATAGTGGAAGGTTGGGATATGAATTAAGTGAAAGGATCTCAAAAGATACAGGATTGAATGTCTCAGGTATAAAACTGGGAGAATTTATTGCAGCGTCCAATTTGACTATTTTGAATGGGAGATGCCTTCATGACCATCCGGGCGAGATTACACTCCTGGGTAAACAGGGGCTCAGCACAGTGGACTATGTGATGGTAAATGATTTGGCATTGCATTATCTTCAGGATTTCCAGGTGGGCGCAAATCAAATGAGTGATCATTTGCTACTCCAAATCCAGATTACATTGGAATGGGGACAGGCGTGGGAAAGGATTACTCAGGAATTAGAGTCAGCTGATGACCTGAGTTTGGATAGATAGCACCGTAAGAAATGGGACCAGAATAGCAACTTACAACTGAGAGCTCTGCTTCAGAATGACCCCTATAATGCTATGACGTCACAAGTGGTATGTACGGACTCTTCACAATCTATTATCCAAACATATGAGGAAATGACTGTATTATTATCTGTGCATTTATTACACCCAGGTCAGATAGCTAACAGGCCATTCAAACCTACACAACAGCGATGGTTTGATGAAGAATGTCATTCCGCACGAAGGAAATATAGAGCTATATACTTTGAATATCGTCTCAGTCCCATCAGCTACCTGCGGTATATTTCGAGTATAAAAGTCAGTATAGGGCTTTGATTAAAACAAAGAAGATGGATTATGCCATCGATACTTGGAAGAGTTTAGTGGAGGCAGGAAAAGATAAAAATACTAGGAAATTCTGGGGTATTGTAAATGGCACAATAAGGGGTAGTAGGAGTCCCCAAACCCTCCCAATCTCTCGTGACAGGTGGGAGGCCCATTTTAGGGAACTCTACCAGGGGATGGTGGAGAGGAGCTCAAGTCTTGAGATGGATGGGGGGGATTGATCTTACCCCAGAATGGGCCCCAGTTGAAGTAGGAACTGTGGTGGAAATAATCGACTCTTTTAAGTCCAATAAAGCTCCAGGCGCAGATGGCATTAGGATAGAATTCCTGAAGGCTACCAAGGAATGGTGGGTCCCTTTCTTGGCCAGTTTGTTTACTGCTATAAATCATACTGGGAAAATTCCAGAAGGATGGGGCGAAGCGGTTATCATTCCCATCTATAAAAAAGGCAGCAAATTGGATCCTAGTAATTATCGCCCGATAAGTTTACTAAGGGTAATATATAAGATATATACAAAAACTTTACTTATGAGACTAACTGATTGGGTTATTGAAAAGGATATCATATACCCTGAAAAAGCGGGATTTCAAAGGGGTAGATCTACGATGGACCATTGCCTTATTTTGAACCATCTCGGCTGCAAATATATGAAAAAGAACAAACGATTATTTGTAGTCTATTTAGATTTAAAGCAGGTTTTTGATTATGTTAATAGGGAATATTTATGGAAGAAGTTGAAGGCTTGGCTATTGATCCCTGGCTTCTTATTATTATCCAAAATATCTGTAAACAGGCCTTGCTGATAGTGAAAATTGACTCCCAAGGGCATCTGACAGAGAGTAGATTTAAGCAGGGGCATTAGACAAGGGTGCCTTCTCTCCCCCTTGCTATTCAATATTTATATTAATGAGATAGTCCCAAGGGTTTCAGTTAGTGAACTCTTCCCACCAAAAATAGCATCAAGGCAAGTTGGATGTCTGCTTTATGCGGATGATCTGGCCCTTATCTCCCAAACAAGGGTTGGACTCCAGTGGCAAATTGAATATCTTTGCGCTCTTTTGCCAAGAGAATGATCTGACTATTAATTACACCAAATCAAAAGTTATGCCTTTTACCAGGGAAAGGAAGGTGTATACATGGTGGATGGACGGACAGCCCATTCAACAGGTTATGCATTATAGATATTTGGGGATTTTTTCTCCATCAGCATATGAGCTGGACAACTCATTATAAATCAGCTAAGTTGGCTGTGGGAGGGACACCACTGGCTATTCTAAGGTTGTTTAGACAATTTGGTAGGTCAGACCCAATATGGGCTGTGAGGATCTTCAATTCTAAAACTAAGGCTAAATTCCTGTATTTAGAAAGTACAATAGAAGAAAGTACAATACTCTTCACAGATTTTGTTAAGAGCTATACAGGAGGATTCTTACTCCAGTCCATGGATGGAGGTCATGGAAGACTCTGTGGCCCATATTGGCTACTCCAAAGAACTACTCCCAGGCGAGACAGAATATTATTACCAGACTGGAGGATTTAGAAATGCAGCTGTCTCAAGTGGCAGTAAGAATTCCACCTTCCTGAATGACTATTTAGAAGTGATGCCACCATGGGGGATTGTTGCATCTTATCTAGCTCAACCATTGCCAGATAGATTAAGGTACCTTTTCCTCTGCGCTAGAACCAATTCATTATCAACAAATGTGCTGGAGGGACGCCTGCGAGGGATCAGCTATACCGAACGTATTTGCCCATTTGACCAGTCGGTAGCACATGTACTTATTGATTGCCATTTATATGACAAGATTAGATTATACTATTTGACATCCTATTTGAGCCTCTGGCCGGGACGTTCAAACGAAGCCCTGGTATATATGTTACTGACTGACCAAGACAATGACCTTACGGTGGCTGTAGCAAAATTTTTACATGAGTGACTCTTAATAAGGAGGAAGTTTTTGTCCTTCCAGTTTTGTGAGAATCATGGTACAAGCCCAGCGAATGATGGTTTATTTTAGAATCTGGCAAAGGGTTCAACTATTAGTAATGAACTGTTTAATGCCAATTAACTGGAGATGATTTTATGTGCTAAAATCAGAAACAATTATTATTTGTGCTTAATCTCTGAGATTTACTTGGGATTAGTTAGGTGAAGAAGTGTAGTTACTAGGCAGAGTAATTGGTTAATTAGTGGGATAACATTGATTGATAGGATAAGAACTTGTTTTGAATTAAGGCGTTTCTATATTCTTGAATTTTATTGTGATGTATTTTGTATTTGTATTCTCAATTATTTACTGGCGATAACTTGGTTAAGCCGAATAAACTAATTTGATTTGGTTTTGTTGTTTTTTTAAAATGTGCATGCACAAAATGGCCACTGGGGCCGTTCTGTGCATGCTCACCATTATCCAAAATGGTGGCAGCAATACTGCTGGCACCATTTTGGAAAAAGGGCATGCATTCACAGAATGGTTTGGCAGCCTTTTGTGTATGCAGTGGTTTTTTTATTATTATTTTTTTAAGTACTTTGACAACCCCCCTCCCACCAAAACAAACTGCTTTTCCATGAAACCCCCCGAAAACTAATCTTTTGCATCAAATGAAAAAAAAAGGTGCCTTCTGTGCACCCCTAGTTATTTGTGCTCCTTCACAACTCAACTAGCACAGCGATCTCAAGAGCAAAATGTTTAAATTCCTCTAAATTCCAAACTATCCCCACTACTTTTCAACAGAGTAGTTTTCTAATGCCAGGAACCCATGTTCACTGCATTTTCCCCACTGCTGCCAAAGGGGTAAACAAAGCAAATATGGGTCCCTGCCTAATGCTAAAGCACAGACGAGAATGAGCCTTCTACAATTCTCTCTCTGGAGGTGTATACCACTGCAAAAGCACCTACTTTCCAATAAGAAGTTAAACTCAGGTTGTACTTCTATTTATCCTCGGAGCCATATAATTCCATTAAGAGCTGTACTGACCTCCTACAGCAGCAAAAAGCCATGAAACTCTGGGGCTCTTTTCGATGTTCTGTGCCAGTACATTCTTTCATGAATTCATGAAGATCCGTCACTGGGAAGCCATTCTGTTGGTATTTCTGAAGAGACATAACATCTTATTAATATTTACCATCAGGGAAGTAATTTTGTCTGTTCTAAGCCAGCCCCCATTGCACATTGTGCTAATTGAACAAAGAGTCGTCAGGCTGTCAATACTGCAGCAAAGCTTAGTGTGTGCGGTTACAGGAGTAGAAAAAACATCTTTATAAAGCCAAACCAAGATGACTTTGCCAATATTTAATTTTGCACCATAGGCCGTTTTTACACAGATGCCACCCCTCCACGTTTGGGTGGGTATGCGGTCGGGGGGCGGGGGGGGGCAAGTCTGTGTAAACGGCTATCAGTAGGTGGGGGGATGGATGTGCAGCGGGTGCACACCTGTGTGAACGCCATGGGTGGTGGGTGTTTGTGCGTCCGCGCTCCCGCCGCACATCCACCAACACCCACCACACACCAACCCACATCCACCTCCACCCACGGAACCTGCTGACAGAACAGAAGGTGCTCCATGGGTGGAGATGGGTGTTGGTAGGTGTAGGTGGGTGTGTCCCCACGTAAATGGGTACACCCCAACCCACACCCACACACCACCCCATCCGTGTAAAAATGGCCATACTTTCGTAACTTTCTAGTTCAAAGAAACAAAATTTAGGTTGATCTTCTCCCGATGTTCAGAACAATTTAATTTGAAGAGTTTATACAAGGACTTTTCCCAGGACCGGCCTTACCCTAAGCGGGGCCCAGGGTGGGAAAGCAACATGGGGCCCCATATCGGACCCAGGGGCACTCCCTTGCTCAGGGGGTGGAGCGCTACCCAGGCCTGGGATTGGCGGAGGGGCACTACCCTCCGCCCATCCCCAAGCCTGAGCGGCCATTCAAATTCCAGCAAACGAATCAGATCACTTACCTGATCCACTGCCAGTGCAGCCGCTGGGCCCCACGCCAGGCTCGCCACCCCCCTCCCCGGCACAGTCTCGGCCAAGGGAAATGAGGGAGAGAAGCAGGAGGCCCCACCCCTCATTTTCCCTGGCCGAAACAGCCAGTCAGGCAGCGAAGGGGGCCAACAGCATGAGGGAGAGGCGGGGCCTCTGCCTTCTCCTCCCTCACTTCCGGCACAAGTGAGGGAAGCAGAGACCCCACCTCTCCCTCAGTCCGTGAGTGCCCCCCCTGCCTGTCAGTCTCTCAGCCAGGGGAAATGAGGGAGACTTTCCCCTGGCTGAGACTGTGCCAGGCAGTGGAGGGATGGACACGGAGTGTGGGAGAGGAGAGGCCTCTGCCTCTCCCTCAGTTCTGCTGCCCCTCCTCCCCCCGCACCAAAAATTTTAAAAAAAAATTATTTTTTTTAAAATCAAAGTTAAACCCGCACACACACACACACACAAAAGCATGGGGCCCTGGGCGGCTGCCCCTAGCCGCCCCACGTTAAGGCCGGCCCTGACTTTTCCACACTTTAAAATCAAAAGTTAGTTCTGAAGGCTTTGAAGCGATACCGAATAATTATTTTATAGAATTAGCACCAAGTTCTCTATAGGGAGACATTTGGCAGCTGCCTCTCCAATTCAACTTATTCTTTCCTTCCAAGCCATTTTGCCTTCAAGTTAGCTGACCAACTGTCACGGTTAGTAAGGGAAAGAGGGGGGAGATATGGGAAGGAAGGGGGACGCAAAGGGGAGCAAACACACACTGAGCGGGAAAGACACACAAGAGGACTACCTGGTCTCAGATACCTATCGGAGGAAAAAGGATCCCTCAGGGTCTTAGGGCGTTTATAGACGAGACAAAAAAGGCGGCTGATCCTTTGATCAGCCGCCTTTCTTGCCGCTCGTCTACTTGCTTGCCCTGCTTTTTAATCCGTGTCGGAGGGGGCAGGCTCGCCTGCCCCCTCCGACGCAGATTCCCGAAGTGCCGGCTTTACGCCGCACTTCCTGGCTTCGCGGCGAGTGCGCATGCGCAGAAACGCGTGCATGCACACTCGCACTCTGCGCCATGTCTGAACATCAGACACGGCATGAAGAGGCTGCGCGGGGAGAAAAGCCGGCGTTTAGCGATCCCGCTTGTAAGCGGGATCGTTTATAAACGCCCTTAGTTGGGCTGTCTCTCTGACTCAGAGAGTAGCCCTGCTCATCATTGGGAAGCTCAGAGAAAAGGCAATTGCCCCAACAATGAAGGGTACAATACAAGAAAGTCACGCAATCGGGGAAATAACCCAGGACCAGGACACTGTGGGTCACAGTAGAGAACAAGGGGGAACGGAGGGGTTCCAGGGAAACAAAAGGAAACACCGGGAGGGAAAGGGAATGGGGAAAAGGGAGTCGGGAGGTGGGAAAGGACGTTCACTCAGGCAAGTGGTGGAGGGAAGTCAGGTGTCCCTACTAAAAGGTGGGGGGGGGAAGGAAGGAACAAATAGGAGTAAGGGGCACCAGTTACTACAACACACAATAAGACCCACACTCAGTACCACACTCACTCGCTGTCACTCACCACACTCTCTCCAGGGAAGGGTAACGAACCAGACATAGACAAGGATTAGTTCACTCTCTCTCAGGCAATACTAGAATCCAAATATTCAAGGGGCCAGCTTCTCAGAACTGATTACCGGCAAGGGCTCTCAGCTACGCCAGTGGTTAATATAGGCCAGTCAATTAGCATGCCGTAATATCCGGGGCAGAGTCCCCGCCCATCTCTGACCCAGGAGCCTTCGCAAAACTGTGCTGCAGCTGGGCGGGGCTTCCCCGTGTCTGAGCATGTGGTGGCCCTGCCTCCTGCCTCTGGCCCTGCTCACTGCGGCGTCCTCTCCCCTGTTGCTTGGCAACCCGAACCACGCTGCCCACAGCCGCCAGAGTCGGGCCACTTCTAACACCAACATAGGAAAGGGGGGTGGGGAGGACATAAACAGCTACCCCCGCTTAAAGAAATTACTGCAGCCATATTCAGAGAAACTTGCAAATACACACACACACACACACACACACACACACACACACACACACACCGCGCCTTTGGATGGAGGCTGCCACTAATCAATAACTGCAATAACCAAAGGCTAGCTGCTCAATATAAACTATTACAGCGGGCACCCTAGGGTAGCCACCAATATTTAAGCATGCAAGAAGTTGTAACTCAGACATTGGGAAGGGGTGGGGGTGCAAGAACCTAACAGGCAGGAGAGCAATCTGGAGATTTCTCCTCCCCAATTCCCAGCCCCCTTTCACCTGATCTGGATGGGGCAGCACTAGCTAAAATTGGTCCAATACTCAGAGGGTCTCCTTCATACCATGCTCCTCACTAATCACTGAACTAATTGCTTTGGATAACTATGGAAACAAAGGTGGAGCAGTCAGTTCTCTACAGCCAAGTAGTTCTAGCTGTGCCCATGCCTCTCCGACAACACTGGCAGAAGTGCTTGCCAAGGCAAGTAAAGGGCTGTCCCAGAGTTTTGATGCTGTAACACCACCAAGTAAGAATGCTAAAACTCCACGCAGCCAGCACACAAAGGCTCTAAGCTTAGTTTCATACATGCTGCTAGCCCATTGTTTTCCATCCATATCCAACGCAGCTCAGAGTGGGTTGTTGAGAGCAGACATTCTTTAACCCAATTTCTGGGTGGAGATCATTAGCGGGAAATTGTCTCTGAATTTTCCCTGGACACTGGACTAAAAGCTTCCAATCTCCTCACCATACATCATAATCTGTCAGTAGCTCAAGAGAGCTTCCACTGTGTCAGACGTTATCAGCCAAATGACCGTAACGCTGAATAATTGATTAGAACCAACGCCTCTGCTGAAGAACACAAGAACTTTACCTTTATGGTGTCATAGGAGTCTGTGATCAGTGCAATGAAGAGGCTGAGGATCATGTATATGAAGAGGCTAATGAAGGAATACAGGTATAAGCGACTGAACAGCCACACCAAGGTACTCTTCTGCTGAATCTGAGCAAATGTTGAAAACATGTCATCGCCATTGACCAAAGAAAATAAACATTCTGCCACTGTGTTTAGATCTTCAAACTAGAAGACAGTGAAAATGGTTAGCCTTAGAACCTGTCTTTTAGGATTAAAGTATTCAGAAAGTTTTCCAGAAAACATTTTACCCACAAAATCCCTTTTTGAGCATTTTATGTATTTAAATACCAGCAGAGACCCATGGTTCTGTGAAGCAAGCAGAATTCCTACCTCGGCGTGTGCAAGTACATCAATACCCCTGTCAAGCACCAAGGGTTGAAACATCCAAGTAAACAACATTCAGCACAGACATTATTACACCTCTCACTCTAAACTCAAAAACAATAAGGGTAGGGGAGAAGATTTTCAGCAGGCTACATAGTCTGCTGCACCAACACAGAAATTCCAGCCCAGGTCTCTTGTTTTTGAGGGAAGTGATTCTCAAGATTTTTATGCCTGCATCACTCCATTTCGAGACTCAAAAAAGAATCTCATGATCTCAGATAGTAACAACTGCATCCAAAGTATATCTGTCTGGATTGCGAGCCCCATCAACAGGTAGCCCAATTCCCACCTGGGCTTCAGCCGCAAAATTGGGGAATCTCCAATCTAGGTGCCCCCTTGTGGATATGAAGGTGCAGAAGAGACGCTCTCCACTACACGATGCCTCTGGATTTAGGTTTGGCTCGGGAGGCCTCCACAAAGGGGGGGGGGGGGGGGGGGGAGGAGGGAAGAGGAGTTAATGGAAGTTTGTAGGGTGCCTTTCTCCTCAGTCTCAAGCAGCAAGAGTAATGAGCCCATTCAAAATACAACAAAATATGAAAAGCCCATAAAGGGGACTTTTTTCTGTTTACTTTACGTTCTTGCTTGCTTCTTTACCGTAAGTATTCACAAATAACCCTTTCCTACTTATTGCTACAGTGTAGTTCAGCACCACATCGTACCATTGCACTGCAAGTCTCACTGAGCAGGGCTGTGTACTTAGTGCAGAAATTAAAACACAGGACCACCAGCAGACAGCATTAAGAAATTCAGGCAGCTTTCTATGACATGTCAGGCTGGTTATTCTTTATCCCACCAACCCAGATCTAATTAAGGCTGCAGTTTGAGGTGTTCAGAGCAGAAATCGTCATGGACTCAATTTTGCAAAACAGGCTTGAGCATTCCATGCTGACAGTAGGCACCGTAGATGCGATAGTCAAACCAGGGTCTATGCTACACTGTTCAGTGTGGTACCACAGTGCCCTCTTGCGAGAGACTGAAAGCTTTGCTACAGCCCTAACCAAAATGGGCAGGGCTATCAAAATCTCCTTGCTAATACAGCATGTTTAGCAAGACTGAAAGGTTTGGTTTCATAATTACTCAAGCATTTTCTTCATTTAAGTACTTCCATAATGAATGCACTTGCTACAGTCTTCAAGCTAGGGCAGCATGACAGCTGATCTTCGCAGTACAGTTTGGAGGATTTTACAAGATAATGTGGGCTTTCCATGAAGAGTTCTAACTTGCAATGCAGACCCATCAATGTCTCAACATATTAGCCACAAAATATAAAAAGTGCAATGTCATGCTTGAAAAATAAAGCCAAAACCCAGAGATTCAAAAGTTAAAAGTTTATCTTGCAGTATGTTGTAAGATGCCCACGTTTTGTTATCCTAAACCTGTGTGCAATTACTGCTGCAGTTAATTTTGTTACCCAAACACAGAACATGTTTATTTCCACCAACTGTAGTGGAGTGGATATACACCGAAGCTGGCATAGTCTGGTTATGAAGATGTTGATGGCCAAAAGATAAATATGAAGATTTGCCACCTGGCTTCCATGCTTGGAGCCTTTAACAAATTCAAAAATGCAATTTGGAGCTTCCTCTACCTACAAGTTCTTTTCACAATTAAAAAAGTTATCTTAGTAGTTGTCTGCAAACACTCTCGGCTAAATTCAGTTTAAGCATCAAGTTGGCATAGTAAGTTGGTTTTCGTGTTTATAGGTATTTTCAGACGTGACGGGCTTGTTATCTGCCATGCCTAAATCCATTCTGGGATTAGAGCCTTCACCCCAGGGTGGGGTAAGCCCCAACATCGAACAAACGTTCAGGCAGGCGGGACTGAGGAGGGGAGATGTGGACATGCGTCTGGGCTGGGAGCCCAGTGCATATCCCGTGGTAGCCCTGCCTCGGTCCAGGGTAATGTCTGCCCTGGTCCATGGGGAACATCAGACATGACACCCCATCCCATGGTCACACTGAGATAAGCGTGACCACGGGCCAGGGTGTCATGTCTGAAAACACGCACAGTGAATATTTGTAACTAGTGTTAATGCTTTTTCTCTTCAATTAAATAAAGTTTACCTTGCAGCATTGGCTTGGTCACAGTCAGGATCAAGAATAAACAGTGCTGTATAAAAGTTTCAGTAATAAACAGAAGTTTTTGTAATACTTGCAACCCAGTTTACCAGCTCTTTAGGCCTCATACATGAAGATACTTTCCTCTCTCATGGGGTGCTTTATAAGATAAAGCTTAAATTAATGTTTCTAGTCTAATACACAGAACCATATGAACAAAAAAGTTTCTTTTCCGACACGTTGAAAGAATGAATAATTTTTTCTAAGATCTCTTATCATCCCACATTTGAGTTAAAACTCCAGCCTAAGAGGTGTGTTTGAGGATAGGCCTATGCAATAGGGTTGTTAAAACTCCAGTGTTTTGTAAGTATTACCGCTCCCACATTTGTTGGCATCTCTGAATCCACTAGCACTAGAGCAAGAGGAAAACTGCCATAAGACCTTGTTCATACACCATCTCTTTCCCATTCATACAAAAATCTTAGTTATCTGAACTCGCAGCACCTCCCCAAATGCCCCACACTTCACCTCTTATCTACCCTGCGACTCTTATCATCCCCCCCGCCCCAGCAAAGAAGGGGGTGGCAGGGGAAGAAGCATCTGTACCCATGAGCCACCTGCAGGCAAGGCGCCTGGATAGAGTGTAGCAACACTACAGGCCGAAAGTACTGTCTGGAGAAGGCCCCGGGCTCTTGTGACGAGGTGCCAGCTGCTGTAAGGAAAAGGGGGCATGGGCTTGAATAGCCTGTCCAGCTCCATTTCTGGAGCGCTGCTCTCTGCAACTGCCGGCCTAGTTTATCCAAACACTTACTCCTTGTGCAAGAAGGACACAGCACACATTCCCCAGGATTACACAACTGACTTTTCAGTCATTTGTGTATTACACACGCACACATGTGTAAAGAAATGCTTACCTACCTTTTCATGATAAGGTCCCAAAACAATCCAGCCACAGAAAGTATAGCCAAGATAAATCATCCCAGCGCAACATAAGAACCGTAGAACTTTGGGCAATGATGCCTGCATGGTTAAAATGAGAACCTGCAAGAAGAAAGGGAAACCCACAATGCACACACGAGACATAAATAAAAAAATTTAAAAGAGAGAGAGAGAACCCTGAATGTTGCACACATAAAATATTGGATTCCAGAATTACATTGTATGTTTGGAAATAGCCTAAGTATCGGATGACTCCAACCCAAACAAACAAGGTAGATGTTCCAAGTAAAATGCTGCAAACGTCATAACTTGTGAGGTTCTGAGAAAACCAAGGGAAGAAAGAGGCAGAGAAGTAAGAGCTCCGTGCTGCAGCAGCTACCTGCACAGGCTTCACTCGCATAGGCTAACTCACTTCTTAGTTTACTAATGAAATGAACCTTGCAGCCTTGCTCTAATTCGGATCCATAATTCTCAAAACACAGGCCAACAGGATATAAACAGCTGGGTTTTTAGGGGGTTTTTTGTTACAGAAAATGTTCAGGGCAAATGCTACATTCAGCGTGGAACTCTCCTGAAAGTCCCACTCAGCTGCATAGCTACAGAACATTGCTTGCTTTTCTTTTGAGGGGCTGGATTATCTAGACCAAGCTGGGGAACCTGCCTCCATCCTTGTGGCTCACTCCTCTCCCACACAGATCTCTATGCAGCCCGGATCAAAGGGCTGAAGAGGGAAGGACTCAAGAAATGTAGGGACAGAGGTTCCTCAGGAGTTTGACAAGAGGAGTCCTAACCCCAGTGCCCACTACCATGGGGTAAAAAGTGAGTGAGTACCACCTGAAGTAGAACAAGACCAGCTTACTACACTAGGGGAGCAAGAGGTCAAAATTACAGCTCAAGGCCATTTTGTTTTTCCTTGCACCAGTCTCACTGGGTGAAAACAAATGAGATGGATAGCCCCCCCCCCGGCAGTTTGTGTGGTCCATGCAGCCCCATCTCACATATTTAGTGTGTACAGCCTACATGGGCAGCCCCCACGTGTATTTCCTGTGCATTCGCACAGCCCCCACTCACGGGCTTATTAGGTGACAAACCTAATACACGGCCAGGCGTTCTTTCCCACCGTGCTCCACCTACAAATGCCCCCTTCCCAGCATCCCACTCCATCATGACTCTCAGCCACAGTAAACCATGGGAGCAAGAAGCCTCCCGAGCCATTTCTCTTCCAGGCGATTAGGACTCCAGGAAGCCGTCCAGCTGCAATTAACCGGTTGCTATGCACACATTGAGTTTATTGAGCAAAATTGCATACTTTTGAGTGCATATAGTAAAAACTGAAAGCAAAAATAAAAACTGAAATCAAAAGCAATCAGTCTTTGCATGTTGTCAACCCAGTTTCTTGCATCCACGGCTCACAGCAATGTACTGACAGGTAGCAGCACAGAGTTTTATTGGAGCCTTGCATGCTGTGGTGTTGAAAACCCCTCCCAGTTGGCATAAAAACCCGTCAAACATGTTCCTCTTGTATCTTGCCCCTCCCCCCGCCTTATCTTCTACATTACCATACCGGGGGGGCAGGAACCCCACTCGCAAGGGCAGTCTGTACTTCTGTGTGTCCATAGGACAACAAGCTCTCCTTCAGTTGGTTCACATTCCCTTTACCCCGAGTGATTGGTTTCCCCAAAGAGATTCATCTGTCACCCAATCAAGGCACTGTGGCCCCGTGAGTATTCTCTCACTGTCATCCGAGTGTTGATGAGAAAGCAGCAAGGAGAGTCCAGACTCCATTACTATCTTACTTCTGGCAGTGCCCACGTCAAGGAAGTTCTTGATCTCATTTGGATCCATTCTGCTGAGCTTGGAAATAAAGCAGAGCGGCGGTGTCTGTACTCCCATCATGCATAAGTGGTACCCCATCGTACACATGGGCCACCTTATGCATACATGGGCAGCCTAAGAGGATGGGCCTGACAATTCTCTCTGTACATAAGGCCTCATCCAAATGTTAGCGAAGGTCAGAAGTACCCATTACCCTCAACTTCTCTAGGCCCCATGCTCCGAGCGGCCACATCACCCGTAGACAAAAGCCAGAGCCAAACAGAAGGGATTTCCAGCTAGAGACTGCTCCACTTCTAACTACCGCTGCCTATATTCTCCAAAACATCTGCCAGACTGGCAAGGCTTTGTTGGAAAACTCACTACCAGTAAGCTCCAGCAAGCTATGCCCTTGTTCGTGGACTAGCTGAACCAAGCAGAGTAAAGCATAGCTGGAAAGGTCTGGGAAGCCTAGTGAGGGCGCATCAACCCAATGCTAGCCACAACACCCACCACCGATGTTTTTAGACACACCTGTGTTTCAATGGGTGTTTTTAGACAAGTGCCTCCCCACCCATTACCAACCACCCATCACCCACCCATCATGCATGTTGCAGGGCTGCATAGGGTACCAATGTGGCCCTGCAACATGCGTCATGGATGGGTAAGGAGGCGCTCATCTAAACACCCTTTGATAAACATCAGTCAACTGTTTTAATGTTTTTTGCGGTATCAAAGTCTTTAAAAAGGTTTCCTGTGCGTCACCGTTTTCCTCTGGGTCATCTGGCTCCCCTGCACCCCCTCCCCTGCCCACCCCCGTGCTATTTCCCACCCCGTGGCTGTTCCCTGTGTGCTCCCTATTGGCATTTGCCGATTAGTTTACTGGAGGCCTGAACCTCTGCGTTTCCTATTGGCATTTGCAGGCTAGCTGGGTCTGGGAATAGGAAGCACAGACTTTCAGCTGGAAATTCTGCGAGTGGTCAGCACTCAGCCTTTGCCTGTGGCTTTCCCATGGTAGCTCCCTTTGCACCTGGGTTTCCCCCCACTGGGCTATTATGCGCGACCATCCATGCAAATGCATAGCCAGTAGCCTCCCACGCCCCATTTTTTGTGTACCTGCCACCTCTTCTCCTCTTCCAACACACAGTCCCTGAAGTGGCGTACTGCTATGCCATACCACCATTCTTCATGGTCCCCCCTCCCCCAAACGTCCCTCCTTTCCCAGGAAAAGCACGGAAAGCATGGATTATGAAAGGTTAAAGAACTTTATTTTAAAAAGTCAGAACCATTTCTTCTTGTACCTGCTCCTTTCAGGGGCAGGTGGGCACAGTCACTTGGGTAGCAAGACTAGCAGGGGAACATTTTCATGATCCTCCTGCTGTTGATCCAGCTTTGGAGGAGTGTTTGTGGAAGGCGTGTGGGAATGACTGGAGGGACTGGTAGAGAGTTGTGCAGTCAGGTTCCACATGGGGATTTGGGGTGGGGTGAACAGCTAATGGTTGTTGGGAAGTAGCACCTGCCCCTGAGCAACAATGCTCATGGCAGCAACATGCTCGAGCAAGGAGCTCTGGAGCTGAATGGACTAAAGACAGACTGCTTTGCATCTGTGCCCACAGCCTTACTCGCCCACTTGATCACACTTTCCAAACGCTGAAACTGCTGACAGAGGTGGTCTTCCCAAACAACTTCCCTTGCTAAATCCTCTTTGCGTCACCAGTTTCAGACCCACATGTCCCGATTCCGCTGGGAGCTTTGGTGGGGGCTCCGTCCACCCTCTAACAAGGCAATAAGGAAAGCCATTAGTTCAGACCATTCCCGCCCCGGTGTTTCAGGCCCCCAACCCACCCAATTTTCAGTCTCCGCTCACCCAAAGGGAAGCAAGAAGGATTACGCAGCTGTTGGAGCAGTTATCAAGGCACGATCCAAGCATCATGCACATCTCTCACGATCACTGTAGAGGAGTGACCATCATACAGAAATCAACCATGCACTCCCCCCCCGGCTGTCATTTTAGCTTTCCCCCACAACACCCTGCCATCCGCCATGGTGCTTCCTCCCATCCACTTCCTGTGCCTACTGTTCCAGTCTTGTAGAGTCTGAGCTCTCAAGCTCAAGAAGCTACGCTGCAAGAGTCACGGTATCCATGTCCACATCGATGGGCATGGAGGGATGTCCACCGGCTGTTGCAGCTTCTGTCGTGGGAGAGGTTGCAGCAGGGGAGCTGTATCTACCCATTTCTGGCCCCTTGCAAAGGCACAGCCATACAGGCAGGATGCAACAACCATGGCTCCATCCACACAGAGGGACTGGTGAAGGAACATGTAATAGGGCAACGTTTGTCTTCCATGGCCAGAGGCAAAGTTGTTGTCCTTGTATCCATGCCACAAGTCGTTGGGCCACTGCCAGCACTGAGTCATGTCCTGGTTATAGCCCTGCAGCACCATTTGTGTTGAGATCACCTGAATACCATCTTATTCCTGTAGCATTTCACCAGGGCACATTGAACTTTCTGCTCCCCACATACAGCAATGGAGTCCTTGCTCCTTCCTTGGTCCATGGAATGCAGCACTGGCAGGCAGATTGGTAGGCAGAGAGTGACTGAGATTGCACAGTGGTTATAAGTGGTGCTGGTTGTCGGCTTGAGCCATGGCCCTGACAGTGGTAATCCTCTGCAAGTCGTTATGGAGAATGCAACAGCTGGGAAGGAGCAAGCATCAGACACGTACTGCCAGCCAGGAAGAGCAAGGAGAACACATTTGAAAATAGCACGGTGGGCTTTTAAGGCAGACGTTACATATGTGCCAGAGAGAGTGGAGAGAGGGGATGGAAGTGGTTGCTCCGCAGAACACTCGAGGCTTTTCGCTTGCGATTATGGTGTTAGTGGACCCGTACACGTGGAGGCTGCATGGAACCTAGCTGATGGGACGTAGACACACATTAGCCCACATGGTGGCCTCTGCATGCTCTGGGAACCTGCTGGGAGTGGGGGCTGCATGCCCGGTGAGTGGTAGCTACATGGCTAGTGGGGGGGAGAACGCCTAAAAAAATGGGCAGATGAACACCCACCTGGTGCTGGCTACCATCTTGTTTGTTAACACACTGTTAGCACATTTTAAATGCTTAGCATGTCAACTATTACCTTGGCTTTTATCTCCATTTTCAGTATAGATCCAATGATTGTCATCATATCGCTGATAATCACCAGGACGTACCATCCGTTTATAAATTCCAGACGGTCTGCATGGCACACACGACGTTTGTATTTTTCCAGGAAGAAATTGAAAAATCTCTGTATTAAAGTTTAAAGATCTGGTTAGGGAACCTCTTCACCTTCAAATACAGGTTAACAGGCAGATGCTTCAGTCAGCTGTACGTTACAAGTTAGGCGAGACAGTTGAGAAAAAACACATTCTAACAAGACCCATGTGCAGCTGCAGGAATACCAAGCAGAAAAACTCAAATAATGAAATGAAGCTAAAACTGAAGTTCTAAATAGGGCAACAACTGTGGTCACCAGTTGAGCTCAGAGTCCTGAACCTACTGACTTTCTATTGTATCCCTGGCTGGTGGTTCGGAACTGACATTTCAAGGTTCCTCAGAGCATGTGAAGCTCTGATAACTCCATTCTATTAGTCTCTGCCCTATTTGCAGGATGCACAGATAATGCTAGTAAACATAACTAGAGAGCACTTCACTTACATCCCTTCTCTCCTCCCCTTGTCCCATTTCCAGAAACAGATTCTTGAATTCATTGCAATGCTTCTCAGCGTCTTAAAAAAAATACCACCACCAAGAAATTCAGCTTTTACAGAATGGTAGAAGTCCTTGCACTCAGGAATTAGCGGACATTTACGAACTTGGGGTGCAACCTAGATCTCAGTGAAGTCAATATGACTTTAGGTCACTGACTTGAATAGGAGATGGATTGTGTCTTTGATCTTTCAATCTCCTAGGAGTAAATATTCCTAAATTTCCATCTCAAAAGGTGCATAATTAGTTTGCTCGTTTTTAAGAGTACAAGAATTAGCTATATGAAATTAAGTTATTTGTATGACAATGGTCTCCAGATGTCTCCATCAAGAGCAAGACTTCGTTATATTAGGTCCTATACAAAACAAATTTTGTATCTGCTATGAAGTCTGAAAAGCAGCCCAAGTGTCCTCTCGGTAAGGTTTTTTTTTTTTAATGGAACTTCCAACACATTTTACTGTTTAATGGAAATAAAATGTGGAAGGCAAGTGAAATCACATTTAGAAAGGATACTATACTCACTTTTTGCAGTTTTTGTGCAAGAATAATGGATCTTGTGCAGAGAATAAGGGAAGCAATGCAACTCACGATGACAAATCCATCAAAGACCAAAATATATTGTGTATTTTTTTGAACTAGAAGAACACACACAAACAGTAATATCATAGATATTGTGAAATGAAGAGTTTTCCACTGAAGACATCCCATTACTAGGGGTAATTTTAGACATGATGGGCTGTTTGGCCCGCCACGATGAATCCTGGACCGGGATCTCTCTAAGATCCCTTAGACGTGCCGGCTCCATCACGCTGGGGAATCTTGGCGGGGGGAGGGCTGCGTGGTGCAACCGCACAGCCCCGCCCCCAACGCTCCCACGGCCACCCACCCTCGGGGAGACAGGCAGGCCCAGCGGCACGCCTGATCCTGTACTCTGGTCGGGGCCATGATCCATGATGGGCCAAGTTAAGACATTACTTTTGGCCCATCATGGATCGTGGCCAATCTAACCATGGTTCCGGACCTAGAGCTGGCTGGAAGTCCAGAACCGTGGTTAGCTTTGATCCCCACCAGAAATTCACTGTGGTGAACATCTGGCGGGGATCAAACAGACGTTACTGCGATCGCTGCCACCACATGGAATCCACTGGGATTCACTGTGGTGAGCAGCGATTTCATAACATCTGAAGTTACCCTAGAAATCTCTATTTCACTTCGGTCACAAAGAATGAAGGTGCAGTCCCCATACAGTTTAGGAATAGCTGCAATTCACTATCTCAGTCTAGAGAAAGGATGTGGTTGCCGTGTTGGTCCCAAAAGTGACAGATGGAAACAAAGTAGTTTGGATGACGCCTTCTGACAAGTTGGTCCAATAAAATATGCCATCTGAACTGCTTTATCTATTCAAGGTCTCATGAAGAGATAAGTTCTCTCTCATGTAACTCTGATCTCTGGTTTCTACAGGTAAGTAAAGGTGGAAATGGTTTTCTGTTCCTTTTATAAAGTATGCAGAATGAAATAAAGTGTGTTATGCCTGTATTATTTGGATGTTAAAAATTATAAAAATCATTTAATCTCACAAGACAGTCTGATCCAGTGCTTAGTATGCAGGTAAGGTATAGAAGTGGTCGCCTAACACACAATTGTAAACAATAATTTTTATATATTATATACACACACAACAACAAACACATGTCAAACTACACAGTAGTCATTTGATACCTCAATAAACACAAAATATTGACAGTAAATATCCAGTGCACAGTAAGAGCACTGGTAGTTCTAGTCTTACGAGATGGGTAAACCATTTTGCCTTTGAAGAGAATGAAGGCAGACATAATTCCTACAGGCAACCCCTCTTTCAAGGAGATTTATGTAGGCTCCATTGCTTCAGCCATTTAAATAAAAAAAGGGGGGGAATCAGGTTGTATAACGCAAGGAATAATCCTAGGATATAAAACACACCTAAGATGATTTAATGCCTCTTGTCTCTTCTTCTTCCCTGCCTCCCCAACCTCTGAGTTTAAATTTACTGGTCACAACTAACTTACCCATATTTGTAAAAGTGGCATATGTAATTCAGGCCATAATTATTTGTACAGCACCAGCAATTTGCCAACGCTGTACAATTCATGTTAATTTTTCCCTTCTGTCAAGGTTATGAAGTATTCAGACAAGAAATGAGATAAGGATGGAAGTGGAAGCATCAGATTTTAATCCTGTATAGTATAAGATACTTACTGGAACCGGAGATATTCCAGTCTTTGCATTCTTGAATATCAGCATCCGTATCAAAATAGATTTTTACTTTACCACTGTGGGCTCTATTGTTAAAAGTAATCTGCGGACAGAGGTAAGGATTTATTACTTGAAGGATAAAGCAAAAGAAATTAACCCACTTTGCTCTCTGAAAACGGTGAATCAAATACCATTAAGCTAGGCAGTCTCCAAACTACTATAAATGAAAATACATATATATAAAAAGTATATAAGCATTATATATATAGAAGTGTTACACTTACAAGTATAAAACTGCTGAAACAAAAATAGGAAGTGAATTATTCAGAGCAAAGCATTGTACACATAAAATGTGTCTCTCTCTCTCAAAGGAAGGTAAATTAGCTATCATTTGTACAGACAGAACAATTCTCTGCCCCTAAGCAACTGTCCCATTGTCACTCATGCAATCCCAAACTGCAAGAGGGTTTGACGAGTGCCAGCTGAAGCACATTGACTAGAATTAATAATCCAAGGTAAAAAAGTATTTATTTATTTCCAGCAAATTGGTTTCTATGCATGGTTTTCGAAACACCACTTACCGTATTCTCAAATTCATAACAGTCTGGCAACTCACGGGCATGGATTGTTTGTAGATCAATGCCTTTGAGTTTAAAGGCTATTTCAACCTCTATTAGCCTGAAGAGGGAGAGGGGGGAAAGCAGCATTAAAATTCATTTCATTATCTTCACCATAGGAAAGTCTAAAATGTTCAAAATTCTTTACCTATAGAATTCAAGGTTGAAAAAGGAGGAATTCTTCAGATCGCTTGTTTTTGTATTGGCTAGCACCTGTGCGTCTAGACGAATGCATTCTGGAGAAAGAAAGTTTCATCCAACATCATCCTCCTACAAAGAGCAGGGTGCAAACTAAGACAACCAAATATTAACGGATGCATGCTTAGAGATCGTACTCCAGGCTATTGTGCAGTGCTTAGGTTATACAGAAAAGTGGTACCAGGGCTCAGTGTTATCCCAGGAGTCCCAACCATCGACTCTGGATGCATGGGGAGTGTTCATACAGAACGGTGGAGCTGCCCTACCATTTCCCACCACTCCTTGCTCCATCTTCTTTGCCAGCCCTTCCTTAAGGCTGGCACTACCACTGATCAACTGTTCAGTGGCAAAACATTGTCAGCCAGTTTATGGGTGTCACTGGGGCTCCTCTGGGCACTAGGGGTGTCCCCGAGTTACTTGGGGAAATTAGTGCGAACCGTGGCACACAAGCGTTCACACAGCCACCTTAAGTCCATCTGCCATTTTGTGCATTAGTGATGGTTGCCATGGGAAGCCTTAAAAGGGCCATAGCCTTCTGCAGGATCCTTGTTACATGGTGCTAGTAGCAGCATCCTTCCTGACCACCCACAGAAGTGCCAGCTCCAAGCGTGTCAGGGGATAGAACTGGGCTGAGGCTGGTGCTTCTCCAGTTAGCTGTGGGTGGGGCCTATAAACAGCAGCAGTGACAGGTTCGGAAGAGGTGTCAGGGTCTGGCATAAAATGAATCCCCAATTGTGTCCTGTTTGGGGATAGTCGTATCCTTATTTTGAATCAAGGACTTCACTCCCATTTCAGAACAACGTGCATAGCAAATAATCCCAGGGTAAGCAAAACACTTGAATACTTCATTCACTCTGTATGTGAATGTGGCCTTGGAATCACACACTACTAGCTTGGCATGAGCAGAGTCCAGGAGGTGAATAGGGCCCTCTGTGGGTGCAGGTGTTCTGTTTGCAAAAAGTAAAATTGCAAACAAGGGTTTAGTTCCCAATCCAGAGCTGCACTGATTGATGTTAAGAGGTACCAACAGCACACTTATCTATGCTTTCAAAGTGCTCCCCTCATGCCCCACCCCCCAAGAGGCGAAAGGTTCCCCACTCCTGATCTAGTGATTATTGCGCCACCACAAGTCATCATAGCAAGACCTTTTGTCTGAAGGAGTAGTTTTTATTTCACTGTTCTACCCCCTTTTTTCTTATTGACAAGCTCCAAGGGCCACAGAGAAAGTTGGGGGTGGAGGTGCAAAGAACAAAAAAAAAGTGTGCTCAAGAAAAGGAGGCCCCAGCTCATGATCTGTGCCATGGATCAGTCTCCTATCTGTGCATGCGTGCCCTCAGCTCTGCTCACTTTCAGCTTTTCAGTACTTTGGTGTAGAAACCGGATCATGGGGCCAGATCCAGGAACTGGAAAGGGGCCACATAAAAAGCTTGCTGGGCAAGACATCTAGCCCCCAGGCCCGAGGTTCCTTATTCCTTTACTAGATCGACACTGAAGAATTTGTTGTATTTAAACATTTCGGAAAACAACAACTCCTCTTACGTAACCCAGGCAAGTAAAAAAAATAATAATAATAAATAAATATATAAAATGGTTTTCTGATCCTTTTATAAAGTATGCAGATTGCAAAATAAAATAAAACCTGTTATTCTAGCACTAATACAAGCGTTACATTTTTTGCCGCTTCACAGTCACAATACTTAATGTCCAATGGCACCGTTCTTTATTTTAGAAAGAATAATCAAGCTACCGCTGTACCTGTTTCAATGGTACTGTCTATGTTCAGTGTATCGTTGGAAGGAAGCATGGTGCCTTTCTTGTACTGCTGCTTACAGATCTTCAAGCCTGCCAAATCATCTTCATCTTGTTCATAACCAAGTGTGCCCAGCGATATATTCTTTAACTGGCGGTACTAATTTTTTAAAAAATAAATATATATATATATATATGGTTTCAGTGCAACAGATGTTTGAGTGGTTCTCACATACAGCTAATTTTCAGAGAATTTCCAATGCCAGTAAAGGTTTTCTTTGCTTGCACCCATTTAATAGTGTTAAATCGCCCACAACAACAGTTGTATATACTTTCTACTTTATTCAAGGATTTCAGTGTAAAAGTCCAAAATCTTTTCTCATTACTAACCAAGCTTCAACATACCTGCTAGGAAGGTATATATTATACCACTTTTAACAGGCAGACAAGTTGAGGTACAGAAGCTATGTAGATCGGTCAGATCACATTCAGCAAACCTGTGGCAAGGACTGGAAGTAAATCCAAAAGCCTGCGATTCAGCCGCTAGACCAGTCACAGCACAGATCATGCATCATTACTGGTTTTCTCCAGAGGTGTCGCAAGGTTAAGCTTCAAGCCCCTCACGTGAAAGGTTTTACGTAATCAAAAGTAGGAAGTCAGCACACCAACCCAGGGGCATAGCTACCATGGATCGAGGGGGTGCTGGGGCTTTGCAAGTGGCCTGAGAACGGTTAGCAAGTTTTCAGAGTGGGAAGGGGAGGGAGTGGGGCCAACACACTGCCCCCACCCTCTCCTAAAGTTCCTTCTCAGTGTACTGGTGCCAGCCCCGAGCACTGGTGGACTGCTGTCACTCCAGGGTGTGGGGCTCTCTGGGAGCCCTATTGGGAGAACTGCTGCTTAGGGAGATCTCACCCCCCCCCTGCCCGTAAGGGGCCCATAGTTAGGACATTAACCTGGGCCCCCCACAGCTTTGTTGCACCACCGCACCAACCCCCACCATCTACTCTAACTGTTGTTTTCTTAGACCTTGCGCACTGCTGACCAGACTAATCTAATATTCGCAGAACTACATATGAATTTTTGAACATCCAAATAAGCAGTTAGAACACAAACAAGCCTGGAAAAGCGATGGTTAGGAGAAGACTGGAAGAACAAGTCATCTTTGAGGCAACACTATGTGACCAACGTGTGCCAATCAAGAGCACCTAGAAACTTCTAAGTAGGTAAATGCAACAGTCAGCAAGCACATCCTTTGGAAGCCCTCCGATTCATCTAAACGCAGTAACTCAAAAGCTCACACTAACCACATGTGCGCGCACGTGAAACTATTCTGGCTACCACTGATCGGGTCCAATCTCACATTCTAAAAGATAGTAACCAGGAAATGAAGAGCTAGAACTTCAGCTGGCTTCCGTAAGCCTATGTACTTTTAGAATCGCTTGTTCACCCTCATTCTGTCCTACAAGCTCTTCCTTACCAGTGGGGTTTCAGTGTTAAAAAAAAATAATAAAAAAAATAAAAAAAATCACAAGATCGTACGGGCAAAGCATGAGCCACCAGTCCAGTCGCTCTTCTCCAACGGCTGCAGTAAGCAACCGCACCTTCATTGACAGCTTTCACTTAAGAAGCTAAGTGGTGCCATCCTGGGTCAGATTAATGGTCCATCTAGCCCAGCATCCTGTCTCTGACAGTGGCCAAATCACAGTGGCTTGGGAGAAGCACCCAACAGGTCACAATGGAGGATACATTCCCTGTTGTTTTCCCCCAGCTCCCGTCATGTTCCCTGATCCTGTCTGGCTAATAGACCTATCTTCCAGAAACTTGTCCAAACCTCTTTTAAACTCAGTTATAGTACTGGCCCTTACCACCACCTCTGGCAATAAATTCCACAACCCAATTATATGCTGAGTGAAAAGGGCAATTGTGATTCTTACCTGAGAATTGCCCTTCTGTAGCCTTGCAAGAGTTTGTTTGGACTTGGGGAGCGTTCTCCCTCACATCCACTAGGAGGCAGCAGAGACTTTCTACTGGACATGCATAGGGCGCGCTCCCTCGCTGCCCCAGGAGTAACACAGCTGACGATTCATAGCTGAAAAACAGAAAAAAACATACAACCTTCCCCGAACATCGGGGGCTAACGATTAAGAGTAATAAACTTAACTTCTCTTAAACTTTCTCAGGCCTAACAGAATAGAAACTATTGGGTGGGCCGAAGAAACTCCCTGCAAGGCTACAGAAGGGCAATTCTCAGGTAAGAATCCCAATTGCCCTTTCTATAGCCTTCAGTCCATTTATTTGGACTCAGGGAGATAAAGCAGTCTGTTTGTTCGGCAGGGGCGGGTTAAACAATGATTCAGACCCCAGCACCCTCTGCAGAACTCGCCTACCAAAGGCAGCCTCGGCGGATTGATGCAGATCTACTTTGTAATGTTTGGTAAAGGTGTGTAGGGACCTCCAGGTGGCTGCCCTACAAGTTTCACTTATTGGGGCTCGGGAATAGAAGGCCGCATTAGCGGCTGCACTGCTGGTAGAATGGGCCAAAATAGGGTTGGGAGGCTGGAAGCCGGAAGCTTTGTAGGCTTCGGCAATACAAGTGGAAATCCAGCCTGCAATAACAGATTTAGATGCCTTCTCGCCCCTGTGGCGGGAGTGATAGTTAACAAGAAGGCTGGAGAATCGTCTAAACGGGGCTGAACGGCGGAAGTATATTTTTAGGGTCCTACGAACATCCAGCGTTTGCCACAGCTTTTCCAAAGGGTGACTAGGCTTGGGACAAAACGATGGTAGCATCACATCTTGGGACAAATGGAAAACGGATGACATTTTCGGGAGAAAGGACGGATCCAGATGGAGGCATACAGTCTTTCCTAAAGGAGCAAAAGGCCGGATCGGCTGAAAGTGCTCCAATCTCAGAGACACGGCGAGCGGAAGTAATGGCTATTAAAAAGGGCACTTTGATTGACAGGAAAAACAATGAAACCAAATTCAGGGGTTCAAAGGGAGGACCCGTCAGAGCTTTGAGAACTAAGTTGAGATTCCAATTGGGGAATCTATGGACTACAGGTGGAGAAATTTTACGGGCGGCTCTCATGAACTGTCGTACGTGATGGTGAGCTGAGAAGTGGGGCTTGCCAGAAGACCCCAAAGTACTGTCAATGGCGGCGAGTTGCCTGGAGTGTTCGGGCGCAGGCCCTTGTCGAGCCCTTCCTGCAAGAATTGCAGGATCTGGCCTACTGAAGGTAGTTGAGGAGGGATTCGTTTCTCCTTGCACCAACCCACAAAAATCTTCCAAGTGCACTGGTATATGCATTGGGCGGATTTACGCCTGGAAGCCATAAGGGTGCGTATGACAGAGTCTGAGTAACCCAGAGATTGAAGGGCTACGGTCTCAACAGCCAAGCTGTTAGCCTCAGGAACTCCAGCTGCTGATAAAGGAGGGGACCTTGAGACAGCAGATCGGGGGTGACTGGAAGAGTTAGAAGAGACCCGTGTGACATTGAGAGCAGGTCTGGGAACCAAGGTCGGCGAGGCCAGAACGGGGCCACAAATATTACTGTGGATTGCTGAAGTTTACAATGACGTAGAGCCCGGCTGAGAAGTTGGAAGGGGGGGGAAGCATAAAGGAGGCCTGGGGGCCACTGACGGTTGAGAGCATCTACCCCCTCGGAGTTGGGATGAGCATTCCTGCTGAAAAAGCGAGGTAGTTTGTGGTTGGCCGGAGATGCAAAAAAGGTCCAGACTCGGGTTGCCGAACTCTTCGACAATCCACTGGAATGCTGTCGGATTGAGGGACCGGCGGCTCAACCAGTCCGCTTTGATGTTGTTGGTACCTTTTATGTGGAGGGCCGACAGAGCTGGGTCTCTGCCCACTTCATCAAGAGTGTTGCTTCTTTGTATGGAGTCTTCGATCGAGAGCCCCCCTGGTGGTTGACGTAAGCCATGTTGGCTGTAGTGTTGGCTGTGAATACAATTACGTGTTTCTCCACCAGGGGGAGGAGCTGTATTAGGGCAAGTCGGATGGCCTTGAGTTCCAGCCAGTTGATGCTGTGAGCGGTGTCTACGGCTGACCAAGTTCCCTGAGTGAAGGAATTGTTGATGTGGGCACCCCACCCCGAGAGACTGGCGTCCGTGGTCAGGACTATCTTGTGAGGCTCTGATAAGGGGATTCCCTCTTTGAATCTGACAGGATCTATCCACCATTCGAGTGACAATGGTTTCTGTCGGAGTAGGAATGAATATAGAGCAGTTGATTATCTGAATCTGCCATGGTCGAAGTAGCTGTTGAAGGCTGCGAGCGTGGAAACGTGCCCATTGCAGATATCGCGTGCATGAAATCATGCATCTGAGCAGGGAAGCCAGCATCCTGAGCGGGGTCCGTGACTGTATGGATGTTATGAGCTTCCTGATCTTGTTTTGTTGAGTAGGGGGAATGAAGAATCTGTCCAGGCGTGTGTGAAATATGACCCCCAGATGCTCGAGATGTTGAGAAGGCGTGGGGTGACTTTTGTTCAGGTTGGTTAGAAAACCGTGACGTTCCAGGTAAGAAATGGTGAGGTGGACATGAGTTTGAGCCACTTCGCAAGATGTTGCTCGGATGGGAATATCATCCAGGTAGGGAAAGATTACTATCCCCTGAACTCGAAGGTTCGCAATGAGAGGGATTAGGATTTTCGTGAACATTCGGGGTGCTGTGGCGAGGCCAAAAGGGAGGGCTCGATACTGCCAATGCTGGTTGTTGTAGGAGAACCTGAGCCATCGACGGTGAGTGGGGAGGATGGGCACGTGCAGATACGCATCCTTCAAGTCCAAGGAAGCGAGCCAGTCGTCTTTCGATATTGCTAGGGGATGGAAGCCAAGGTCCCCATCTTGAATTTCTGGAGCTTGATGAATCTGTTGAGTCTTTTTAGGTCTAGGACCGCTCTCCATTCTCCCGTTTTCTTCTGCACCAGGAATAGGAGTGAATAGAGGCCTTTTCCTTTCTCGTGCCACGGAATCCCTTCTATGGCGCCCATCTCATGTAACCTGCGGATTTCAGATCGCATCGCTTCGCGTTTGTCTGGAGCACCCAAGACTGGGGAGATGAGGAAGAGGTCTCTCGGTCTGGCTCTGAGCTCGACGGAGTAGCCGTGCGTTACAGTCTGAAGGGCCCAAGTGTTGGAGACGAATTGATTCCACTGCGAGGCGAAGTGGCGAAGCCTTCCTCCCAGCTGGTGGGAGTCGTTGGAGGAAAAGGCCAAGGAGTCAGGACTCCAGACGACCTGGATCCCCCTCTCGTAAGCAGGAGTAGGGCGCTTGAGTGGTTGACCTGTGGTTCTTAGATCCACACGCACCCTCTGTGCCCCCTGCCTCGTTGCTGAAAATTCCAGGAATTGTACGCCAAGTAGGACCGTTCGTGGCCCTGGTTGAACTTCTGGAAGAGACGAAAAAAAGATTTAAACGCCTGCACTTGGTTCAGTGAGTGTTTGTCTTTGTTCGAGGCCTCAGCGAGTGCCTTGTCTAGTGCCTGTCCAAACAGTTTGCCCCCTTTGAATTTACTATTAACTAGTAGGCTTTTAGCGTGGGTGTCTGCTCGCCAGGCGTGGAGCCACAGACGGTGGCGTGCAGCTATGTTTGCTGCCATGCCTTGGGCTGCCCAGGTAACCATGTCCATGGATGCATCCATGAGAAAGGCATGGGCAAGGGTTACATTGGCGGCTAATTTTCGGGATAAGGTATGGGAGATGTTTGGGTCCTTGGCCAGTTTAAACCATTTCATATTGGCTCTGGAGGCATAAGAGGCGGTGGTGGCTATTTGCAGGGTATAGGACAATGCTTCATAGCTCTTACGGAGGCCAATTTCTATACCTTTATCCGTGGGGTCTTTTGGTAAGAGGTCCTCCGAGGAGGGGAAGACTGATTGGCGGGCTAAAGAGGCGTCCACTGCAGGAAGTCTGAAAATGGGATCACTTTGTTTAGAAAATGAATATAGGGACTGCTGGATTTTGGAGAGCTTGATGGCTTTGGAAGGCTGTTTCCATTGGGCTTTAATGATTTTCTTGAATGCCCAGTCCAGAATGATCCCTTTACCACCACTATGCAGTCTGGGGATATATTCTCTATCTGAGTCCTCGTCATTCGATGAAGACTCAGACTCCTTTTTATGAGAACTAGGGGTTATCCTTAGTACCCGTTGTGCCCTTCGGAGGAGTTTAGGACCCTGGTCAGAGGGGAGTTCTCTGCCTAGCTCTCTGGGACCCTTGGCTAGGATGTCCTCCCATTCGGGGGTATCCTGGTCTCCTGCCCCCAAGGAATAGATCTGTTCCTCCTCTGATTCTATGGAGGATTGTAAGGGAGAAGGGGACTTAGGCTGTTCCTGGGCCCTGCGTTTCTTGCGTGGGGACTGGGGGGGGGACGGGTCCGAATCAGAGGAGGACCCCAGTAATTCTCCTTCCTCAGAGGGGGAGGCCTCCCTAGCCTCATCGGAGGAGGAGCCAGCAAGTCCCTGAGAGATGGCTTGCGGGTTGCTTTATGGGCTTGTTTACCCTTTCCCGCTTTTCTAGAGGCACCTTTAAAAAGGGACCCTGGGAGGGGGAGGAGAGGTTTGTTTGTGGGCCTGCTTCTGATTTTTCTCTATACGCACTGCGACCCCCATCATTGTCCTGAGTGCGTCCATTTGGCGCCTTTGAAGAGACTCCTCAGTCTGATTCCCCCTTACTTGAGAGGAGGCAGAGGATTCTGCCTCCTCCAGTCCTTCCATCTCCTCCGGCTCAATAGCTGGCCGCTTGTCCATGGGTTCATCGCGCACCTCCTCTACTCAAGGGGCAGGGATTGCAGCCTGCGCGAGAATCCCCCGCGCAGTTTCGCTTTCACGCCTCAGGGATGCTGAAGTCTCCTGGCACTCTGCGGCTTGGAGGGCGGAGGTCCAACGGGTCTTGGCGGTTTCCACCATCCAAAGCGCACTGATGGTTGGGTCGTACCCGGAGGCCAAACCCTGCGCCGTTGGATCCCCGGGCCGTACCCTGGGGCTGACACCGGGATAGAATAGCCCTTAGGTTGTCCTTCAGGGCTTCTGCATTGAGGCTCGGGACCCCGAAGGGTGAAATGAAGAAAGTCCGGTGGGGGTGCGGAGCACCCCGGCTGCACAACCTAGCGAAGCGGAGGCAGACGTTCAACTGGGGAAGCAAGGGAGCGCTCCCTACGCATGTCCACTAGAAAGTCTCTGCTGCCTCCTAGTGGATGCGAAGGAGAACTCTCCCTGAGTCCGAATAAACGGACTGAAGGCTATAGAAAAGTATTTTCTTTTACTTGTTTTAAACTTGCCACCCATGAGTTTCATGGAGTGTCCCCTAGTTCTAGTACTAGCTAAGAGGGTAAATAGCTGCTCCTTGTTTATTAGTTCCACATCACTCATTATTTTATAGACCTCTATCATATCTCCTCTCAGTCGTCTCTTCGCCAAACTGAAGAGCCCGAACCTACCAAGCCTCTCCTTATATGGGAGCCCTTCCATGCCCTTGATCATTTTTGTTGCCCTTCTCTGTACCTTTTCTAGTTCAGCTATGTCTTTTTTGAGATGGGGCAACCAGAACTGCACACAATATTCAAGGTGCGGTCGCACCATTGATTTGTATAGAGGCATTATGACTTCCTCAGTTTTATTCTCTATCCCCTTCCGAATAATTCCTAACATTCTGTTTGCTTTTTTGACTGCTGTTGCGCACTGCGCTGTAGATTTCACTGTATTGTCCACAACCACCCCCAGATACTTTTCCTAAGTGGTAACTCCTAGCTTAATACCCAGCATTGTGTACACAGAGTTTGGATTAATTTTCCCTACATGCATCACTTTTCACTTGTCCACATTAAATCTCATTTGCCATTTAGATGCCCAGGCACCCAGTGTCATTAGATCCCGTTGCAGTTCCTCACAGTCTGCTCGGGTTTTAACTACCTTGAATAACTTGGTGTCATCTGCAAATTTGATCACCTCACTCTTAAGACCCTTTTCCAAATCATTAATGAATACATTAAACAGCAATGGTCCCAATACAGATCCCTGAGGCACACCACTTTTTACATCTCTCCATTGTGAAAACTGCCCATTTAGTCCTACCCTTTGCTTTCTATCTTTCAACCAGTTTGTGATCCATAGTAAAACACTACCTCCTATCCCATGACTTCTTAATTTTCTCAAGAGTCTCTCGTGAGGGACCTTATCAAATGTTTTCTGGAAATCCAGGTACACTATATCTACTGGGTCTTGAGATGTCCTGCCAGACTCCAAGTTCTCCTAGGGACTTTACACACACACAAAATTCAGGGTTTCCAGCCCAACACCACACAAATACACAGCTCTACATCTCCTTGTGCCAAATGCAGAATACACCATTTCCCAGCTGTACCAGGACTTAAGTGAGATCAATGTCTAGAGTAAGATTAGGTGGATTAAACAAGGTCTAGTAACAAAAGAGGCTGTTAGCAAGAAGAAAAGCATCCATGTCAATCAACGTTATCTCCATCCACCAAAGGCATGCATCTTTGGACAAGATATATGCATTGGGATTGGGGGGTGGGGTTGGACTTCTGAGCTCTCTTCCAATTACAGTTGGCCATTTGCCCAAACTTTGCAGACTTGGCTACTGCAAATCACAATAATAGGAAAGTAATGTCCTCAAAAAGTCTACATGCTTTGCAGGCATGCACTGCACTCTGCAGCACTATAATCACATTGCCTTTCTGCTGCAGACACTACACTTGTGTGCTTTATTAAAATCACATCTTCTCACAACTCAGCTGTAATAAAAAATAATTTTCAGATTAGAAAAAAACAAAAAGTTGTGCTTCCCTATACATTTACTTTAGAAAGAAGGGGGGAAGAATAATACCATCTACTAGTTTTATTTTAAAGCATTTAGATAGCATGGTGATGGGCATAATAAAGATTCCTAACTAGATTACGTGTGTAAAGAACTTAACGAGTTAAATCCTTTGGTGCTAGCCTCTTCAGAACCAAGTGGCACTGATTTTTAAAGGATTTTACTGTATTTATGTATCATTGTATGCCACCCTATGCCTTCAGGGACAGGTGGTGTGTGAATTTTAAAGAAACAAACCTAGTCTCTGCTGCCATGTGTGTCTGTGATTTTCATGGTGCCTTTAGCAAAGTTTCAGACACTTGCAATAGTTAGAGAACAAGGAAATAAGCAACTACGCAAACTTTACTGTTGGTTTTCAGTAGGACCTTAGCTAAGGAGGACGGGGCATTTCTGCAAACCTCAAATGTCCCCCCCTGGAAATAAGAGGTGTTCAAAGTTTTTCCTTCACTTTCTTAGTCTGAAGACTAAGATGAGTGGCTACAGGCCAAAGGTCAGAGTTATAATCACAATTTTGGTCAAAAACTGTCTGCGTACCCAGCCCCTGTTCAAAATGTCCTTCTGAAGGCAAACACACTGACCCACTTATGCAATCTGCCCTCCTTCCCTCATTCTGTGACCATGTTCTAGCTATAGACCTAGTTTAAGAGAGCAGCAGAAGGCTTCAGAGCACACACAGGCATTCAGTGACATCACTGAGACACACAGCACAAGCCAGATACATACCCCAACATTTGGCAGCGGTTACAAGAAGGAGTGTGGCAAGGCTCTGAACTTCTCTGCAAGTCTTCAGAACCAGTCTTCCCTTTCTGCATTATCACCAATCTTTCTCCTTTTTCCCACCCCATGTTCATATGTAATGCTCTTTACGTGGGATAAAATGCCCCTGAATAAGGATACCCTTGTAAAGCCATTCATGTAACCACTCCCACCCAGAGGTTATTTCCCTTGGGGTGTTTTCAGATATGACGCTCCCCAACCACTACCCACCCACCCCACACGCTGAAATATTGTCCTATGGGTGCCCTGCAACATGTATAGTGGGTGGGGAGTGTCTTGTCTGTCTCATTGCTTCCAATAACTGAGGGCATTTTCAAACAGTTAGGGATTATGCTTACTGGGAATAGCATGTGGTACTTTAGCCTGGGTAATTGTCCATGTGATCATTTCCATGTGTTAACAGTCAGAGGAAGGCAGTTAATCAACAGGCAGAACAGCTACACAAGAGATTTTATCTGCAGGTAAGGAGGAGTTTGCATTAACATTGCTTAAGAGAAGCAGGAAAGGGGCACAGCTAACCACCAAGTGTACCACCCAAGAAGCCAGGAGATACAAGCCCAAGAGCAAGATATTTAGATGTTTGGCAAAGACAGTTCAATTACCAAAAACATGCCTGGCAACTGCTGTTCTATGTAGCGTGGAACCACAACTTATCCCAAGATCTACAGGGACAGGGAACCTCTTACAGGCCACTGCTGTATTTAGTAGGGGTGGGAATATCGGATTAAGCCGATACACCCAAATACCAGCAATATAGGATATTTACCTGTACTGGCATACCGGATTTTTAACATTGGCCGCGATATTGGATTTTTTACATTACAGCCATTGAAGTCAATAACCGCAATGTAAAAAATCCGGTACTGCAGCCAATGTTAAAAATCCGGTATGCCGATACCAGTAAATCCAGTACCTGGGAGATCCGATACTGGTACATCCGGTACCCGGTGTCCCACCCCTAGTATTTAGTATGTGCTGGTGAGTTCCTACTGGGGAGGGAGAAGCTGAAGGTGCACACTCAGGGCAGGAGATGAGAGCCGAAGCTGAAGCAGCACAGTAAGGGGAAAAGCAGCAGAGATGGTGAACATGAATGGGAATTGGGAAGTATGCAGATAGAGCAATTCAAAAAGGTAGGAGCTGGATCCGAGGACCAAATCCATGATCTAGTAAGGGGTTGTTCAAAAGTCTGTGGACTGTATTTGGCTCACAGGTCTGATATTCCTCACCCCACCCCCAATCTACCATGACAACACTACTTTCCTCTGCAGTCACGTAAAACAGGTAGTGGAGTGTGCACTGCTAAGGATCAGACTAAGTGCACTCCTCACTGAAAAGGATTAGGGGCTTGCAATACCTCACAAACGCAGCATGACTGGAAGTGGTTCCCTTGAAGTTAACTCAATATACACAAATGGCCGGACGTGACCAATGTCTTGGTAAAAAGACACTTAAAGAAGTCTGACTTTCAGAGAGCTAAACACCTCTGGAAAAAGTTAATCCGCTTTAAGAGTGGTCTCAAATTGAGACCCAATAATCACTGGTCACTTCTGACAATCCTGGGCCGGCAAATCCCAGCCAACAAGCTGAATCCGCTAATATCAAATCTAGACATCACAAAAAAAGAGACCTTTTCAATGGATGCCTGTATCACACATTTGGCTCCTGAGAGAGGATACAAAGCTACCACTTCACTACTGTCTTCTAGTTGAGGCTTCAAATCAGTCTTATGCGTGCCTAAAAAGGCAGGGAAAATAAGTGAGCCAAGAGGATGCAGTTAAAAGCAAAAGGGAAAAACAAAAATTCATGTCAGGCAACTGTTCAAGTGAAGAGAAAGTCAGAAAAAACAGTCAGAGAGCAGTCTTAAACAACATGAAATAGGGCCTTCCTATTCGTGAAGTGCAGAGGCATGGATTAAAGAGGGAAATCTTCCCTAAGTTTCAGGAAGAACAATCACTGGGAATTATAAGGCCTTGGGTTCAGGCACAGCTTGGTACTCCACCAACCCCTGCTTGCTAGCTGTTAAGGTCTGTATTGCCTAGAGACTAGGCTAGTGCTAAGACATCTCACGATTATGGAGAATGCCACAGTGTTTTAAGCCACCTTCATGTGCAAACTGATCCAGGCCATATAGAAGATATAGGCCCCTGCTGTGCAGGCCTGTTAAATAAAACCAATAAGTGTTCTATTTCCATAGAAAATGTTAAAAATGAATGTACTTCTATCATTCCTATGTGCATGTCAGCAAAGACTGAGATTTTTACCACCCCTTTTAAAGTCACATCTAAATTCACTTCAAATTACCATTTGGATGGAAAAGGCTAGTACACCAAAATTCCTGGAAGTACTTCATTCCAGCATGGAGACTTCTGGCAATCCTGCTACAAAGCTGTAATTCAGCAAAGCTGCAACCAAGAGTTTTTGGACTATCTACCTGTACCTATATTTATGTCTATTTTTATTGATAAAAAAAACTTGGCATCTGTTTCAGCAAGTTTGAAAATAAACAGATTAATTACTACCAAATAGAAGTATTTGCCTATTAAGACAGTCACGAAAAGCAGCATGTACATGAAAAGTGAACACTGAAAATTAAATGTGTTACCAGTCAATTTCCATTTCTGCAAATATTCCAATTAAAACAAAGTGGAAACTTAGCATGAGCTATGAAATTTAGTTGTGAACACTGTATATTAAACAGACACATAAAAACACTTACCTGATTAATAGCAAAATATATGCTGTCGTAAACATCTTGCTGTGTATATACACTGCAGCTATAATCATCTTCATCAAGTCCTGAATATCCTTTCAGAAATAGGTGCTTGAAAGCAACAGTATTCTCCTCTTTGAAGGAAACCACTAGCTGATTACTCAAACCAAAAAGGATAAGCTAAAAAAAAGAACAAAAAAAAAAAAAGACACACAAATTGGATGTTTCACCAATAACTTTCTGATTAGTATTGGTAGTATTCCCAGTTACAGTTCCACTTTATGTAGTGTCCACATTAAATAACAGGAGCCAATAGTAACCTATTATGATACAATGTTAGGTATAAAGCTTACAATTAGCCAGATCAGAGTTTTTCTGCCAAAGTCCATAATACAACACAGAACCTTACAAAAGCTATTACAATCTAAGAGCACATACTTTCCTGCCATCTAAACCAATCTCCTACTAACTATAAGCTTCATCTCTTGGTAGCAAAACTTGCTGTTTTCATATTGTGCTCTTAAAATTCATTTAAAAATTAGCAGTTTCCTTGGGTCATTCCGGTAAAACGTAGAAGCAATTCATTCATATCTGCTTTTGGTATACAAGGAAAAGCAGTCAAATCTAAGAAATTGATTTGCACTTTAGCGATTAAAGCTTTCAATTATGTTATTTTTAGTCACTGTCTATAATCTAGTTCAGAGGGGGTTGTAGACAAGCACCTCCCCACCAATCATACATTTTGAAGGGATGCATAGGGTGCCAATGCAGCCCTGCAACATGCATGATGGGTGGGAAGGCATTTCTCTGAAGACACCCAGGTCACACAAAGAAATAAAAAAATTGGGAGTCTTTGGGGGGGATTCAGACGTTCGGATTTGTGCGATTTTTTTTAAAAAACGAATGTTTCATGCCTGTCTGAACACTTAAATTCGATTAAATAGAGTCAATATCGCACTGAAGCAATGCGTGTTGAAAAGCTACTCAAACCTACCTTTTTGCTGTCCGTTTTCAATAAATCCGCACTTAACAGCAGTGTGAAAGCAACATCGTACTGGTTTTAACTAGTGTGTAATCTTTTCTGATGTGAATGCAACCGTGCTTCCAAGTGCGCTGTTTTACTCCTGCCCCTACCGGAAGCAGTGAGACCAGCTGGAGCCCTGTAGTTGCCTCGCTGGGTGCAGGCTGCAGCCAGCTTCTCCCCAAAAAAGTTCTTCCCCTCCATGTTTCCCCTCCATGCTTCTCCCCAAAAAAGTTCTTCCCTCCAAGGGACTTTCAATCATCTGCCTCTGCCTCTACCGTAGTGCTGCAGCAGTAGCAGCAGCGGGATACCGGAAAGAAACCAGGGAGAGAATGCGAGGGGCTTCTTTCCAGCAGCCTCAGGCTCTCCCTCTTTACTCCCTGATTCTACAAAGTAGCAACCTTTGCTACAAAGGTTGTAGCAAAGGTTGTTGCAAAGTTTGCAAAGTTGCAGCAAAGGTTGTAGCAAAGTTGTACTTTGCTACAAAGTAGCAACCTTCTGGCTCCCCACAGGCCACTTCCTGTAACTGAACCGTACTGAGCAGCCGGGTAAGCACGCACTACAAGAAGGTCTGAATGCATTATTTCGCTGTACTTAAAATCGGTATGGCATGCATGTGAATGCAACAGGACTTGTTAACAGCGAACTATTGAGAACCAGTTTTTAAAAATCCAGATAATTGCTGCACGTGTGAATTCGCCCTTTGATTGGGTTTGTTTAAAAAACCCAACAGCCAAATTCCCCCCTGAGATTCAATTAATAGACCCTAATGTGACTGTGTAATTGGTATTTTCTTCTCCAAGTAGAATTCAGCTGACAAGTTTGTGGATACACGAGAAAGCAGCTCATTCTCCCATAACGATTCAGACCCTTTACAAGGTAACAGTAGAAAGCTTATCTGCCAAGTAAGCCATTTGAGTTTGACCACTCCCATTAAAGAAGACCATTTTACAACCATTTTTTCTAGTTAAAATCCAAGATCTTTTCAGAAAGTTTTTGTACACAAAACTTAAACGCTTCAGAGTCTATGTGTATTTCAGCAGGAAAGGACACATCAGGAGAAACCGCAAGCCTGAACAAGCTTATGTACTGCCAGCTACAAATGAAGTGTCCATCTGCTTCTGCATAATCTGATTTTTAACAAATATGCTTGTTAAGATAAAGACATTCTTAATTAATGAAACCTGAAGCAGTGCAGTCTTGCTGATCATGAAAGCAGTTCTAGTATCTCACTCCAGCTGCCGTACACAGCAGCACCAAACTCTGCTCAATTTTCACTGCTACTTTTAGAATCCCAAGATCAGCTGTAGGTGGATAATGCTTGGGGAAGCTACATCTAAAAGTAGAGGCAGGCAACACAATTGTCTACTACTTCCCAATCTTACCTTTTCCTGGCAGTTGGGGACCAGTGCTCATTGGAGAAGCCCCCTCCCCCCCACTCCCCTCAATTTTATCTCAGCTGGGAAGTTTAACTCTTTGGCTAATCTACGGAACTAAGTTTTTCTCCAACGCTCTTCAAATAGTCCCTCCCAACCACCAATTAATACTCTCTTCTCTATGCTCCGACTAGTGACAGGATCATACTGTTTGCAGTGAAACATGCTCAGGTTGCAGCCAGTACTCCCAGGCAATCGATGCTTAGTTCAAAGGGCTCGGTAGATGTAACAAGTTTTAGGGTGCTTATAGACAAAACACCTCCCCACCCACTACCCACCTATTACAGATGTTGCAGGGCACCCATAGGGCAGCACTGCAACATGTATAGTGGGTCAGTAGGTATTTGTCTAAAAGCACCCTTAAACCCTTGCCATGAAGTTTGAACAATTCTTCAGAGGATTTTGCAGGGTTTTTTGGAACAGCGATTGAAAACCCTTGTATGGTCCGAGGATTGCAAAATAGTTATTCTTATTGCCAGGAACGTTCACTGCGTTTACGCTATAGGCTGCAGTGGAGAAAAGTGCAGTGAGCACAGGTTTCTGCTTATGGGTGAATTCATGCCACTCCCTAAACAAAAACCCTATGAGTTAAAGGCTCAGGATAATTGTTTTGTACCATAAAAGGACAACTAAATTTCTTCATCTTTCAATAGAAAGATCTGCAATCCATCCAGAAAAACACTGTGCAAAATGCTAGCGATACTTAACAAGGTTTAACATACTGTCCCAAAAGGAGTGATTTCTCATCACCTGTTAGCTAGAGACACAACCATACAAGAGCAAACAGAATGCTAACAAGCCACCATACAAGCTCAGAAACAGAATGCATTTAACAAATGCTCTTTCTAAAAGGCACATGACTGCACTCCAAATCCAGGATGCTCTGTAGTTTCTGCTCATACGTTAAGAATGTTCATGGCTACACCTTCCAACAGAAAGCCAAGTAGCAATGGACACACACACACACACCCGCAAGAGATTTCTCTAAAAACATCCTCACCGGCTATTTGATCAACTGTTGAGCAGGGATCAGAAAGGACACCCACTCCATCACATGGCTGAGATGCATCAAAAGCAGCTTCCTTCACCCACAGAGAAGCAGCTCTAGCAGAGAGGACAGGGGAGCAACTGGAAAGTCCAAAGCAAAGTCCAGCTACCTACCTAGATGGAAGCCCTGGAGCCAAGGCTGGCGGTGAGATAAAAGGTTATGAAGCCAACATACATAACACACATGGATATGATGCAAACACTAGGTTAATATTTTGAAGCCATCTTTGGTGTCCTACCACTCAGAATTAAGAGTTTAATTCTTAAACATGATGAAATACTGTATGTAAACCCTATGAAACGAGAATACATTATGAGCTACGTAACAAGAACGAACACCAAAACCAGGCTGGGAACACAGCCAGCCTGTCTGGGGCAGTTAACAATAATGGTGTTAAAAATGCAAATGGGGGCTACCTGTTCTACATGCAAGACCAGACCTGGCTCTGGGGGGGGAAACTCTGGAAGGACTGAGTAAGGTACTTAAGAGCCACCAATGGACAAATGAAACGTCTTCTAGGAACTGACAGACAACTGCAACAGAAGCAAGAATCTGCACCCAGCCCTTAAAATCGGGGGCTGAGAGAAAGACTAAGAATTAACTACTGAGAACTGAACTTTTAAGCATACAGCTGCATAGGGTAATCTTACCCTTCGTCACAAAGGTAGAATTGCATTAATTTACATGTTTTATTGCAATCGTTGCACAACCTTGCGCTATATTTTAATCTTGAGTCACTAATTAAAATTATTTTAAGAACATAATAAGTGCCATACTGGGTCAGACCAATGGTCCATCAAGCCCAGCACCTGTCTCAGAGAGTGGTCAATCTCCTTCTTTTGGCAGTAGTACCCAACAGGTCACAATGGGGCAATCCATTCCCGACTGTTCACTCCCAGTTCCTGACAGCAAGAGGTTACCTTCCCCAAACCTACCTGGCTAACAGCTGCTAATGAACCTATCCTTCCGAAATTTGTCCAACCGTTTAAGCCCAGCTATACTACTGTCCTTGATGACATCTGCAGTCAATGAATTCCATAACATAATTGCTCGCTGAATGAAAAAACCTCTTGTTTTAGATCTGCTACCCGTTAGTTTCATGGAGTGTACCCTAGTTCCAATACTATTTGAGAGTTTGGGATGAGTTTCAGGAAGTGACGCCAGCCGAGGCGGTCGATGTCCTGGGGTCTGTCAGAGCCACTAGTTGTGAATTAGATCCTTGCCTGTCATGGTTGGTGAAAGCCTCCAGGGAGACATTGGGGATGGTGCTGGCGGGGGTAATCAATGCGTCCCTCTGGCAGGGGAGGTTGTCCCCCAGTCTCAAGGAGGCCGTGGTGTGCTCCCTGCTGAAGAAGTCATCTTTGTATGTGGACACACTCGCCAGCTACCCTTTTTAGGGAAGGTTACTGAATGGGCAGTGGCTCGGCAGCTCCAGGCCCATCTTGATAGCATTGGTTTCCTGGACCCATTTCAATCAGGGTTTCGCTCCGGCTATGGTACAGAGACAGCGTTGGTGGCCTTGGCGGACGATCTCCACCGGGAGATGGATGCAGGACATTCTACACTTCTGGTCCTGCTAGATCTCTTGGCCACGTTTGATACAGTGGACCATGGGCTGCTGGTGAGACGGTTGCGTGACCTGGATGGGACTGTCCCTGGATGGTTCCAGTCATTCCTCTCAGGAAGGACCCAGCGGGTTGTCCTGGGGGCAGAGACTGCTAGCTCCCAGGCCCTGGACTGTGGCGTTCTGCAAGGTTCAATCTTGTCTCCATTATTAAATGTGTATATGCAGCCCCTGGGGGAGATTGTGAGAGGGTTTGGTGTGCGTTGCCACCAATATGCTGACGACACCCAGTTTTACATCTCCTTTTCAAATGACACAGGTCCTGCAGTCTCTGTGCTGTCCCAGTGTCTGGAGGCTGTTGCAAAGTGGTTATGGCAGAGCAGACTGAGGCTCAATCCTGATAAGATGGAGGTGATGGTGGTGGGTAGAGCAGGGGAGGTGTTGGCCCCTCTTGTGGAGGAGGTGCATCCCGCTGTGGCCCAACAGGTGTGGAGTCTGGGGGATGTTATTGGATTTGGATCTCCACCTGGATCAGTAGGTGGAGGTGGTGGCAAATGCAGCTTTCCGCCAGCTGTATCTGGTGCAGAGGCTGCGCCCATACATATCCATATCTGACCTGGCCACTTCGATCCATGCCTTCATCACCTTGAGGTTGGACTACTGTAACGCGCTTTACGTGGGGCTTCCCCAGATTCTGGCCCAGAGGCTGCAGCTGGTGCAGAATGCAGCGGCCTGTCTCTTAACAGGGATGGGTTGACGTGAGCACACGGCACCTGTGCTCTGTGCGCTGCACTGGCTGCCTATAACATACCGAGCCAGATTCATGGTGTGGACATTGATCTATAAAGCCCTGTACGGTCTTGGCCCCGGACATCTCAGGGGACCTCCTCACCTTCCGCAATTCAAGGTGACCCCTTTGGTCTACCGGGAGCGCTCTCTTGGAGGTCTCCTGCGTAAGGCGGGGGGCCACAATGGAGAGGGCGTTCTCGGTGGTAGGGCCACAGTTGTGGAACTCCTTCCTGGAGGAAGCCCGCCTGGCCCCAAGTCTGCTGGCCTTTCGGCGGGCCTGTAAGATGTGACTGTTCTCCCAGGCCTTCGGGGATGGGGTGGGGGTGGGGTTACATTTTTAAACTTATTGAATTATTGTAATTTTTAAAAAGGTGATTTTAAAGTGTTTTAGTGTACGTTGGAAGCCACCCCAAGATGCCGTAGGCATGAGGGGGCGGCATATAAACAAAATAAATAAATAAAATTTAAGAGGGCAAATAACTATTCCCTAACACGTTCCACACCACTCATGATTTTATAAGCTTCTATCATATCCCCTACCAGTCATCTTTTTAAAGCTGAAACACCCCAGCCTATCCAGACTCCCTTCATAGGGGAGCCATTCTGTATCCCTTATTTTGTTGCCCTTCTCTGAACTTCTCTATTTCTACTATCTCTTTGAGATGGGGTGACCAGAACTGCACACAATATTCAAGGTGCGGTTGCTCTACAGATTTATATAGTGGCATTATGATATTTTCATTTTATTCTCTATCCCTTTATGAATAATTCCTAACTTTCCATTTGCTTTTTTAATGGCCGCAGCACACAGAGTCGAGGATTTCAATGTATTGTCCACAATGACTCCAAGGTCCTTTTCCTGAGTGGCAACTCCTAATTTAAAAACTATCGTTGTGTACATAAAGTTTGGATTGTTTTTTCCCTATGTACAACACTTCGCACGTGTCCACATGAAATTTCATCTGCCATTTAGATGCCCAGTCACCCAGTTTCACAAGAGCCCCCTGCAATTCTTCACAGTCCTCTTGTGTTTTAACTATCTTGAATAACTTGGTGTCTGCAAATTTAATCAACTCACTCACCTTTCCAGATCATTAATGAATACATTTCAGCAATAAAGTCCCAGTACTAATCCCTGGGGTACTCCACTATTTACTTCTCTCCATTGTGAAAATTGACCATTTAGTTCTACTCTTTGCTTCCTATCTTTTAGCCCGTTATCAGTCCACAATAGGACACTGCCTCCTATCCCACAACATTTCAATTTCCTCAACTCTCTCGAGGGACCTTATCAAACGCTTTCTGAAAATCCAGATACACTAGATTGACTGGCTCCCATTTATCCACATGCTTGTTCACACCCTCAAAAATTCAAATAGATTAGTGAGACACAGCTAATCCCAGGTTAAACCTGGCTTAAAGAGTCATCAGTATACCACATGATTCTGTTTTTATTAATAGTCTCTACCATTTTGCCCAGCACAGATGTCAGGCCCAGCACAGATGTCAGGCGTCTGTAGTTTTCAGGATCGCCTCCGGAGCCCTTTTTAAGTATCGACATTACATTTGCTACCCTCCAGTCCTTAGGTACGGTGGTAAATTTTAACGACAGGTTACAAATTACCTGTGATAAGTTTGCAATTTCATATTTGAGTTCCTTCAGAATTCTGGGTTGTAAAAGCATCTGGTCCCAGTGACCTGTTACTATTTAGTTTGTTGTCAATTTGCTTTATAACCTCTTCCATAGTGGTGTTGATCTGCGACAGCTCTTCCAATCCATCACCTTTTAACTAATCCTTGTGTGCTTGTATGAATACCCAACATTAGGGTGACACGGTGAGATGATTCCAAGTTAGAGACAGACAAACTTTGTAATTCATGTGTGTTTGGAAAGCTCTCAGGTAAGGGTGACAGACTGCATTAACCCTTTACAGGCTGGAAGAGTTCTGGAGGGAGCCGGTCCAGCAGGCGCTGGACGTGGGGAAACCCCAGTCACAGTCAATCTAGAGTGGGGCAGAGGAGTCCCAATCCCATCACAGGCGGATCAGACTTGACTCCTAGTATCGCAATCATTCAAAGTGACTGTGAATTGGCAAAGTTGTGAGGTGTCTAATTACACCCGCCATTAAGCCCCCTCTCAACGCAAGGAAGACTAAAAAGTAGCACATAATGCTCCGGAAACATGTTTTCTACAAGCTGGGCAGTATCAAGCAGGATATTTCACTGCATGTCTGCAATAATGTTCCCCAAAAGACCCTGATGTAACTGGTATTATTAGGCCTATATTGACACTAATCTACCTCTCGCTTCCAAGTTTCTCACCCATCCAAACAGCAAAAGAAAACAGTAACTGTGGAGCCACCAGTGCTGGCAAGGCTAAACTCGGCCATTTGGATTAAAAAAAAAAAAAGTTAAAAGTGCGTGCCAACATTTTTGCTACAAGGCACTGCAAAACTTTCTACGGATTGCAGGCCGTATGGGGGAAAGTGAGGTGCCATAAACAAAAAACACACCACTCTACACAGATCAGGCCACCCCTTCCTCTCAAGTCCCGGCTAGGTGGAGGGAGGACATGTAAGAAGCAACTGGCTTAAATTACGCATTTTCTCCCAAAGCTCAGACTAGTCAGCAGGCTAGATGCAAATCCCACCACACTTCATGCAATCAGTTCTCCTTCACTAAAGGGAGATTCGCGTGGCTCCGACAACAGTCCCACACCCAGCCAGGCTATAGACAAGCAGTGAAGATCACTGGTTACCACGACCAGGATAAGACGAGAAGATTAACACACTGGCAGGAGCTTTGCCCACACTAGTATTCTCAGGGTAAAGAGGCACCAATGTTAATAATGGTCGGAATTTTCCTTATTTGTAATGCACACCAGTGCAGGCAAGGCCAGCGCTTCTTAGGGAGGGAGTGCAAAGAGCAAATGGATTAGTCACACAGGTAGGTAGCCAAGAGTAGTGTGGGATTCCAGCTGGCCTGTAACTACAGAGACTGACCTGCAGAAGCAAAAATATCCACTCAGTGTAGTATCTGGAGATGGCTACATAGACAATTCAGGGTTCAAACCGCACAGGAATACTGTTTGCCACTATGGCACCTTTTTTTTTTTTTTTTAAAAAAAAGGGGGGGGGGGGGGGGGATGAATAACATTTAGAACTTTTACCCCCAGCCTATTGTTCTGGTCTTTCCTCCTCCTTGGCGTGCGTTGCTTGCAGCAGCAACAGAAAAAGCCAAGGTGGCAGGCAGCATGCAGCAGAAGAGGAGACGACAAAGGAGGGCCTGGGGGCTACTCTCACATGGGGATATGCAGACAGTGGAGATGGGGCAAGAGATGCAGCGGGAGTCAGTAGACGGGGATGGGGACATGGGAGAGTTCTAGCACTTAAAAAAGAAAAAGAAAAAAAAAGAACTCAAACAGTAATTTAATGCTATCGTTCTTCATCTCACACTTTAAAATAAAATCATACACCTTGCTTGGATATAGAGGTTTCTGCTTTTTCTCTGACCATTTGCAAACATTTGTACATTGCTCCAGAATCTGTGTGCTTTGAATTTATGTATCTAATTAACACATTGGCTCTCACCCATCACCTGGGGAAGACGCCTGGCATTACATTTCACCAGGGCAGACAGCGCTCTGCTTCTGCCTGATCAGAAGGGGTTTAGAATCCAAAAGGAACTTTCAAAGGCCAGAACTGGAAGCGCTTGCAACCTTATCACAACTAGGACAATAGAGACAAGGCAGTTCAGATAATCTCTTATTACTGATGGTGAAAGCATGCAAGGTTTGGGGCCACATGAGGCCCTTCTTCAGGCATGTACATGATAAGATCAACAAGTAGCCTCTTAGGGCTCAGAGGGCAGGAGAGAAGAAAGAATACACTATAGAACTGCCAGTAAAGCGGAATATTTCTCAACTGTATGTTCCATGGCTGGATGTTTGGTTTGAAGGAAGTCATTTTGGCAGCTTCTTTTTACAGATTTTACCACACTGACCACTTCAATGAGAGGTTAACTAGCACCAGAGAACACCAAAGAGCCTTTTGGTAGCTGAGTTTATATTATTATGCTTCCACCATCCCACTCTTATCTCATTTGTTGGAATGTTTCTGCGCTTCCAGTTGGTAATTTTATAAAGGGGTCGGGGGGAAGAGACTTCAAATTGCTGAAGAATAAGCGAAAGCAACACCAAGACTGCCAATTTGCCAATTCATGTACATACACCGAAGTCTTTTTAAAAGACCTGGTGGCTGCTGGGGCCCAGTCTGCCCACAGGATGCCCCCTCCCACATGGCACTGTCCCCCACACCATGCAGTTACGGGCAGATGGTTCAACAATCTTGGCTGCTGCCCACAACTCTTCTGTTGCCCAGGGCATCCTGCAGCCGAGAGCGGCGCTGCAGCAGCTGTTCGCTGAGCCGACAGGCCATAGCTCTGCCTTGGGCCAGTACCCCAGGTTTGGCCGGCCCGCTCCAGAGCAGGGACATCCTGCACCACCTCTGCTCCGCGTGCACATCCGGAGGCCTGCCTTTAGATGGCTAGGCCACCCGGGGTGAGATGGAGCGGATGCAGGGCTGATGTCCGTCTGAAAACACCCACTATCACTCATTTGAGGAGACTTCTAAATATGTCTAGTATACTAAAAAAAATTACCTGTGTGGTAACCATAACTATCTTCAAAATCTGCAAACACAGTTTCCACGGTATCTGACGTCTGGCTCTGTATTTTTCACAGGGGTTCATAAAGTAGAACTTCAAATCCTCCCTTAGAGATGCTTCTCTTAGGTCTGAATCTGGCTGAGCCATCATATTCCTGCCATAAATAATATTAAAAAAACAAAAAACAAAACAAAACAGAACTTAGCAGAAGATTTCCATATACGTATAGGACAGATGCATCTCAGATGTTTGACAAACAAGAATGAAACTTTCAGTAAAATGGAACAACACTTGCTTTTTACACTGTAGCTTCCAGATTCACTTCACCACACTATAACGTTCTGCATATTTCAACATCAGCGTAGCATTTAAACCAATTGTTTTCAAAAAGCTGCTACCTGATGACATATTTTCCAGAGTGCAAGTATCACAGAAGACTGATTTTAGAAACTGTTTGCCATTCTAGCTTTGTTTTGACTAGAAAGTGTACTGCTCTGAATTTGAAAGTGGAAATGCATAATTTTTCTGTTTCAATTTGACTTGCATAAATGTCCACGGTTCAAAACTTATAAGTAACACAAGGACGTCGGTTTCCCAATCATTCTTGACAATATCCATTTAAAGTTTTCAAACACTCATATTTGAACTTTGTTTCACCTGATCTATCTAAGCAAGGTATTCATGGCTCTTGACTGCATGCTCATTTATTTCACAAAAAGTATTTTTACAAAGCTTGCATAATTTGCAGAAACTGCTCTTTTAACAAAAGCTGGCAAACTAGAAGAGCTTTGTAGGACAAGTCTCCAGTTAAACAAGTGAAAGCAAGTTTTAGACACACTGAAACCCAAAGGTTATCTTTATTGCAGCGGCTACTTTTACGGTTCAATAAAAAAAATATGCTTTTTATAGACCAGGAAGAGTTAAAAGAAAACTAGTGAAGCTTGGAAAAGACATAAATGTTAAAGTTCCCTTAAATCCACTGGGTGAGATGGCAATGCTTGACGACACCCAGCTCTCCCTCTCTTTTTCATCTGACCCAGGCCCTGCAGTCTCAGTGCTTACCCACTGCCTGGCTGCTGTTGGGGACAGGATGAGGGTGAGCTGACTGAAGCTGAATCCAGACAAGACTGAAGTGATTATGGTTGGCTGACCTTGTGACTTGGAGGGGATTGGTACTCCTGTTATTAATGGGGTCTGGCCCCCTGTGGTTACCCAGGTTCACAGCCTTAGAGCACTTCTGGATCCCTTGCCACGCCTGGATCATCAAGTTTGCAGCGATTGCCAGGAGCGCGTTTCACCAACTCCATCCGCTGAGGAGGTTGGGGCCCTTTCTTTCCAATTCAGATCTGGCCACTCTCATCCATGCCTTCATTACTGCAATGCGGTCTACGTGGGGCTGCCCTTGCTGACTGTTTGGAAGCTGCAGAACACAACCTATAACTTTCCAGGCATAGACAACCCATAACTGTTAAAGGGGGGGGGGTGGACACAATTTAAAGATTATTGACCACACTGCAAGCTTTTACAAAGAATTAAAAACCAACACAGCGCGATGACTGCACCACAGTACTGTTGAGACGGCTAATTGGTGTTCTTAAGCTCAAAAAAGCCACAGTAACTTCCCTTAACCCTGACAGCAGCACCAGCACCTGGGTGGCCACTCACTGAGTTGTCAGGCACCACCTGCCTCGGGGAGGTAACATGGCCCAGGAGGCAGGAGAGCAGCATGGAGGCTCTGCTGGCAACTGCCATGGCCCAGAGCCAGAACTGCCACCTCTGCTGACAGGCGGCAGTCATCAGGCAGACAGCAGGAGCTAGGCGAAGAGATTCTGCCTTCTGCCTGGGTGGAGCACTGGCTGATCTCCAGTCCTCGGCTGAGCTGGGACTCCAGAGCCATCTAGCAACAGGCTGGCTCCCATGTGCAGCCTGCCACCTGGGGACCAGCAAAGAGGGGGAGACAAGACTAGGGTACTCCACCACTCTCTCTCTCTGACACCCCCCTCCCCCCAGGGCCAGCTTGAGTGCTTCACTTGCCTCAGGCGGCTGCTGCAGCAGATCTGGGTGGCGGGTGCAGGGCAGGCTGGGCCTCCCTCTCTCCCCACTCCCTCGCAGCCTTCTGGGTCCCACGTTACTAACTCCTCTTGCTGCTGCCTCCTCAGGATCCCTCATTCACACTGCGCTTGCTCCGGGGTTTGCCTCCACTGGTCGTGTGCTGGGTTCCTGCTTACAGTGAGCTGCCACCACGCCAGCCAGGAAGTTCCTAATTCTAGTGACTTCCTGACTTGTCAGGTAGGAGGAGCGGGAGCTGGGCAGCAGGACTCCAGAGTGAGGTTTTTTTGTTTTTTTTAAAAGGGATTTTAATGTATCTTGTGTATTTAATATTGTAAGTCACCCTGAGTTTTAGGGGAACGGTGGAAGCAAAATAAATGTGATTAAAAAGACACAATTCTAAGTGTTTACAAAACAATTAAAGTAGACCTCAACATGAAAAGTCTTCTTGTCTGAAACTGTATACTTAAGAAAGTTTCAAGCAGCACCACAGAAATGAGCAAAACCATATTTCTTCCCCAGCCAGCCGTAAAGTAAGCTCAGGTTTTCGCTGCTCTGTGGGTACATTAGCCTGGAACTAAAAGAGGATAAATTCCTGACCCAGAGTATGCAGCTATCCTGAAATGCCAATGCCATGAGTATGTTCCAAACTGTAAGTTTAAGACTTCATGATACTCTCCTCATACAAGAGAGTCAACATCTCATCAGCTAATTCAGTTCTTCACATTCATGTTGGAGTATTTAGAGCCAGTACTGGAATTAGCCAAAGTAATGTTTGCTGGTATACATGAACTCTGGTGATGATGGGTAGTTTTCCTGCTGGACATGGGAGGTGCTCCATGAACACCAGTAACAGTACACAGCCTTTGGGGTCACGGGACTGGGAAGGGGAGGAATACCTATCTGCATAGAAATTTCCAACAAAGAACAAGGAGCTGAAGCAACAAGACAAGACAGATTAACTAGAGTACACCTTGCCTTGCTTTTTTGAAGCTAAATGCTCCCCATTCCTCTCCTTCACTATATTCCAAGTTACCTCGCCTTTTCTCTCCCTAATCTCACAAAGCCCTTTTGAGTGTGGCCCTTTTCACAGACACTCTAACACTGATAAAATAGAGGTTACATTTGATTATACATGTTGCAGGGCCTGTAACTAAACTTGAAAAATAAAATAAATAAGTCAATAATTCCTAAAAATAGGGTGTGAACTTACGTGGGGTCACTTTCCACACTTCCAGGAACAGCAACAATGAGTCGAGACATGATTTCCTCTTTAGTTTGCTTTCACCCTCTAACCCAGTCTTTACATTCAGTTCTGTAAATATCTGTACAAACAGTACTGCTATGATCAAATCCTCCCCTAAAATGGAATTACTGGATCCAAAGGTCTCTGTGGCTAGGCATTAGCAAAACAAACAGAGGTTGTTGTCACTCATCTCAGGAGTGAAAATATTACACTGAAAGACACCACTGTGCTCTCTGGCATTAGAGCAAGCAGTGGTTTCCGCCAGCCCCCGTAAGCACCTAGCACAGCCCTGTGTCCTCAGTCCCACAGTAGCAGCTCTGAGCAGAGCTCTGTGCCGCAGAAGCACGGTGAAAGAGACTGGGTGTGAATGAGCCCAGTGAGCAGAGCTGCTTTTGTGAAAGCAGCTTGACAGCTTTTTTTAAGAAGAAGAAACGTATACATTGAAAACCTTGTTCGTGGTTCCTCAACTGTCTTCAACTCTACCTTTTTTGGGAAGTTTCAATGGGCTGGGAGCACCCAGCAGCAGTGACAGGGAGCCCCATCATGGATTTACCTGAAGCAAGTGGGCCTGATCCAGATCTCACCTATACAGGTCTTACACTGTTGCCAATACCACCGATTTCAATTGCTCCCAATTTACTTCAGTGCAGGTAGGAGAAAAATCAGATTCCAGAATTTTTAAGGTGAAACCCAACTTTTCCTATCATTATAGGACTAGCCAGCCAATTCAGGAACGAAGCTGCACAAGGCTGAGAGTGCAATCCGCACCCATTAAAGTTAATGGGACTTTTTGCCATTAACCACAGTAGGTTTTTATAGCCTGATCACCTTTGCCTACTTTTTTTACAGTTCCTTTTTGCCTCCCGCTCAGGTCGGGTCAGCCAAGATCAGGGAGTTCAGGGAACTGAATTGTCTCAAACAGCAGCAACAGGATCCATCTCTGGAAGCAAATGCAGATTCTTAGGCTGTCAGGTTCACAAACTTTTACCTGCACTATCTCACTTTTTAAAAAAACTTTAAAAAGTCAAGGAAATCAAATTTCTGTCAGGAATGTGACCTCAGCGATAGATAAGGAGACACACACACCCCAAGTGTCGAGTTGCCACCTCCGAGCAAGCTGGAATATGGGCAGGCCTGTAGGGATTGGATTATAAAGCCAAGCAGCCCCCTCCAAATTCATAGGGTCCATCCACAGGACATAACCAGGTGGCAACCCTGCCCACGGGAGGTCACACAGCTAAGGTGGCCCAATTTAGTGCCCCTTACTAGCCACGCTTTGGGGTGTAGAGAAGAGGTATCTGACTCGCCTGCCCACCAGCACTACGAAAGGGGATGCGACCCTGCCTCCCTTGCCCCATAGCGGCTACGCCCCCAAGGGAGCCAGGTTCGGACCCCGCACTCACTCACCTGGCCGCGAGGGTCTTCCCCCTGCCCAAGTACTTCAGGTCCATGCTGCAGCCGTGCCCGGGGTCACCGTCGCTACCTCTGCAGCCGCCTCCTTCTCCTCTGCCCGGAGCGGTGCATCCGCAGCGGGGCGCGGGACTCATAGGCACAACCCGGCGGGGCAGCCAATCCCGAGTCACGAGGAGGAGACGGCGGCAGCGCGGGAGCCAGACCAGTCACCGCTCCTGCTCCCGGCCGTTGCAGATAGGTTGCTGCGCTTCAGCCCCTTCCCAGCGGGGCTTCCGGCTCATGCTTCCCAGCACCGACCGACTCCGGGTACTTAAATGGGAGGGCGGCAGGGCGCGGCTTGCGGGCGGGAAGCAGCGGCTCCGTGGTGCCGTCGAGGGCTGCCTTGCCCGATCCTAGACTCTGTCTCCGCTGATTGCTCGTGTCAGTGCGCTAGCCCCGCTAAACCCCGTTCCAAGGGACTAGCTGCAAATGAAATGAGCGCGCTTGGCGACTTGCTACTGCCCTTTTCATTCTAGCTCCTGGGTCGCCAGCCCCAACGCCAGGAAACTAGTTTGTAAAGGAATTTTGTACTTAACTTTCTTATATGTTAACTCTCGGGCAGGGACCCACCCGTCTCTCCCAGGGACTCACCCGTCTATCTTGTTCTCTGTAAAGCGCCAGGTACAGCGCTGGCGCCATATAAGAATAAGAATAATTAATGAATAATTTGTCTTGGCGTTTGAACCGCCAGATTATCGCCTCCGTTAGAAAATTAGGGTTGCAATCCTGCTCTAGAATAGTCTCTTTAAAGAGCTCCCCTGCGGCAAGTGCTCTCTGAACTACTACAGCAATTCAGCAGCATTCCTATTCATTTCATTGGCGCCCCGCAGTAGCAATGAGCACCTGCACTAAATGGCTGAAGGATCACGCTGCTAATACTTTTACCAGAAAATAAGGAGTCCGCTCCTGAGACTGTTTATAAATCTCATCTGTTTACTTCTCAGCCCAGTTTAACTTTTAGGACAGCAGCCAGTTAGAGCATGGCTACGAGGAAGCTGGGTCATCTATTTCACAGCATTAAGCATGATTTTTATTGACCGTGCAGATGGGGACAAGTTGTGTAAACTGGTTACGGGTAAGTCTATAGTTTTGCGGACCTGGCATTAAGTAGTAGTACTACAGTTCATAGCAAAATTAGTTGTTAACAGCTATGTTCAAAAGTAAGCTCCTAAAATTGTCAGGCTGGCTTCAGGGATGGCTTCCCCTAAAAGCAGGAAATGGGGTGCTTATTTTACTTTTCTGATGGCTTTTGTATTTCTAGGAGACAGGGTAGTAACCCCTTTCCTCTGTCTGCAACCTAGAAGCCTAGAATTGATTTGTTTTAGGAAAAGCTGAGATTCTCACAATTTCAGTAGCTTCGTGTGTGTGTGTGTGTGTGTACAAGAAAATTAGTTGGCCAGCTCGTAGCAACGTTTTAGGCTACATCTCCATCAGCTTTAATTAAACGTCATTTTAGATGACTTTTGCCCAGAGAGCACTCATTTCTGACTGCTAAGACGGTGCTGTTTAGAATATAGGGTGCCTATGGGGAAGACGAGATGTGGTGCCCCACCTCCTCAGGGGCATCCTGTGCAGGGCCCTCACCATGGTTGTGCTTTGGGGTCCTGCACTCTGCCCAGAACAGTCATCCCAGGTCACCTTGTGTTAAGGCCAACCGTAGCGGGAAACTGACAGATCGTGCTTAATTTGTGTAAAAAAAATTAAAAGTTGCCACGGCCTGACTCAGAAGCCACATTCCCAGCCCCAGAGGTTGTCAAGACCAGGGAAACAAATCCTAGTTTCCAACTAGCAGCACAACCATTAGATCATTGTGCTTCTCTACCAGGGCTAGCCTTAGAATGTGTGGGGCCTACAGCAAAGATAAAATTTACCAAAACAAAAAACTTTACAATTTAAAAAAAATGTTAAATGCACAACAGTTTTTAAAACTAAAAACTTTCCTCATCAAAAACACCACAAAATCATTTTGACTCTAGCTTAAACTAAAAAAAACATACAAATTCACTACAATTAAAAAAAAATCTACTCCATACATTGCAACAAGACAAACACCAAAAAACATGGAAATTATTTCAGAATTTGAGGATTTAATATTTTATCCTCATCAACATAAATGTAATATATGTACTTAGTTCCTTACCATACATACTTTTATTCATTTTTATCAATAATTAAACTCACATTTTTCATTATTAAACTTTATCATAATTTGACAATGAACGACTTTTTCAGAGTGCATTAACTCTGTCCTTTACATGTATACAAATTGTATACACTTTATACAATAAACTGTTAATGTCAGTGTAGAGAACATTATAGAATTTGTTGTACAGAATGTAGTTCTGTAGAAACAGTTAATGCACTCTGAAAAAATTGTTCATTGTTGAATTATAATAAATTAATTTAATAATGAAAAAATGTGATATCAGCACAATAATATCAGTTGTTGCACAACTTTTAAGTTGTATATTTTACAGAACTTTTAATGTAAATTGTCACGTTGTGCATAAATGACGTTACTTGTTTATATTAGGGTCAATGGGAATGATTATCCCCATCTAACCCTAGTGTAAACTAGGAGTAACTCTACAAGAGCCAAAGGAGTTTGAGGAGGAACTTGGTGTGTGACTTTTTTTTTTTTTTTTTAAACGTAGCCTCCATATGAAAACAGGAGGTGTTTGGGGAAAGATTCTCCCAACTTCTTCTCTCCCCTTCCCCCACCCCCAAAACTCAGTCTCTCTCGCTCTCTTTCACGTGCTCTCCCCCCCCCCTCACACACACACGCACTCTTCTCCCCCCAGCTGAGTCTCTCTCTCACACACACACACACAAACACACACACATGCAGACTTCTGCTCCCACTCACAAACACACACGCATCTGCTTCTCCTCCCCCCTCAAATACATGCACACCCACTTTTCTCCCCCGCACTCTTACTCACAATCACACACACTGTTCTCTCCCCACTCACAAACACACTTCCCCCCCCACTCACTCAAACACACATGCACTCTTCTCCCCCCCCAAACACATGCACACACCCACTTTTCTCCCCCGCACTCTTACTCAAACACACACACGCACACAGAGTTCTCTCCCCACTCTCACAAACACACTCCCCCCCCCCCTCGCTCAAACACATGCACTGTTCTCCCTCACACGCACACACTCTTCTCACCAACAACTCCACCGCCACTTGCAGCCTCACAGGTTCAGGAGGGACTGTAGAGTTTTTCAAAAGGCCCCGCGATGCTGCAGGACATTTGGGGGGGGGCACCATCTTACTGTTCCTGTCTGGGCATGCTGGGAAATGTAGTCCTAGCATGCCCAGACAAGAAACATGTCAGTAGCCCCAGTGTCCCTAGCAGGGGCAGGAGAACTCGCAGCACCAGGTCAGTGAGGGGGGCTGGGGAAGCAGTGTAGTTCCTCTCCCCCCATCCCCCTCTCCATAAGCTGCCAAGCCTGCCAGGGGGACCGGGGAAAAGGGGAGCCCCGGCGTAAAAGCATAAGGAAAGTTACGTGTCTCTGCTTTTTAAAACCACGTAACTTTTATAAAGAGCCAGCTCTATCACAAAGACTTTACGCTGTAGTCAGTTTCATGTCAATTACCCACTTGCCTCAGAAAACCAGCAAGAGGAAGCTCTAGTCAGTTTCATGTCAATTAATCCCCACCCCTGCCTCACTCCCTACTTTTGACCCCATATTAAAAGTCTGCACCTTTTTAAAAGGTGCAGACTTTTCACTCGGTATGAAAAGTTGCAGATTTTTGACTCTGTACTTTTGACTCTATGAAAAGACTGCACCTTTTCATAGGAGTGAAAAGTCTGCACTTTTTCAAATGTTGCAGACTTTTAAAAGTACGGAGTCAAAAGTCTGCAAGTTTTCATAGCAAGTGAAAAGTCTGCAACGTTTGAAAAGGTGCAGACTTTTGACTCTGAATTTTTGTTTCTATGAAAAGTCTGCATCTTTTCTCTCTCCCCACCTCTCTCCTCCCAAAAGCAAACCTTTTTGCTTCCCAAGGGGTGGGGGGGCGACCAGCAAGTCCCTTTTTATCCCTGATCCATTTTCCTTATAGCCCAGCTACGTTTCCCTTTGCAAGCGAGATCTGCTAATTTGCAGCAGCAGCTGCTGCCACTGCCACCTCCTCCCTCGCCCTGCAAAATCAGGAGCCACATACTTCCTATTCCCAACCCCGATGGCCAGGAGGGAACCAGCCCAGGGCTTCACCCCAAGAGCTCTGCTGAGGGGGATTGGGGAGCGATGAAGGCTTTGCTCGGAGGATGCACCCCTCTTGCCCTCCGGGCACTAATTATAAAGGAAACTGTAGGGATTGCTGCCTCTGCCGCCTCCCTGCCCATCTCCTCCATGCATGCAACTTAATGCACCAAGAGGAGCTCCATCTAGCTGCCCCACCTTTCCTTTTCTCCTGGGGGGAGGAGGAGAGGAGCCAGAACCCAGCAGGGCAAGACAGAGAGGTCTGCTGCTTGGCCGGGGCAGCCCAGTCGAGGAGGGTAAGCGATGAGCATGCCCATGACTTGGGATGTTGTGGGGGAGGGGATAGATGTGAGTCATAGTGGGGTTGAGGGAGTTGCTGGGGGTGGGGAGGAGAATAGGAGCAGGGGTGGGGGTGACATCCCAGGAGGTGCTGGCTCCCTCTGCTGGGCTTTTAAAGGAGCTCTCCCCCGCGGCTCAGAGTGCTGCTGGCTTAGAGCGGCCAGTCCCTCCCCAGCCTCCCTTCTCCTCCAGGACCACAGCTTTCTGCCCAGCTTTCCCCTCTGTGCGAGAAGCATGGGCAGTACTGCGCAGTGTGCATACATTAGCCAGCAGAACCGATTTTTAAATTTTAAATAACTCTGTTTTGGTTGCACAAAATGCTCTGAGACTCCAGCAGCACTTGGTGTTGATCTCAGACTACAAGGCCGTGAAGTCTCAGGGCTCAGCTCATCCGGGGTGAGGAGATATCCAGGGTTCAAAATTGTGAGGACAGTGTGCATTTGACCACAACCAATTAACATTTCAGTAGTTGTAACTTTTTCAATCTGACTCAGTCTTCTTCAAACTTTCCATGAATGACTGTCCTCACAAACAGAACCATGGAAAAAAAATTCAGAACTGTAGCTCAAGCTGTTTCATCAATATGGGGGCTTCAACAGTCCTGTTTACAATGGAGAGTGGTTGTTCATTTAACTTTCTTACAGCTACTGCTGTAAGGAAATATGGAGGTTGGGGTACCACTCTCCTATGGTGGCATCATCTGTGTAGTACTAAAGGTGGTTATGTTTGGGGGCCACCTGCGAGGGAGTGGGACCTCCACACTGTCCCAGTGCAAACAGGGTCCACTATGGGGCAGTTGCCTTGGGTCCCTCTGTGGTAAGGCTGGCCCTGCTTTCTACAGCTGAATATAAGACAGGAATTCTTGTGATTTAGTCTACGTGATGACCAGAAAAGGAGCCAGCGCAGAAAAATCATTAATGAAAGCCATATAAGCCATCCAGAATTTTTCTGGCTTTGTTTTTTTGATCCTGAAATGGCCAATTTCAGCCTTTTCCTGCTCAGGCACATTTTGGCGTGCACATTTCTACTGGGAACAGTTCTTGGGACTCATCCCCCTCTTGCCCTTGAATATAGTTGTCAGATGTGACCGGGTTTATAAAAATGACACACATGTATCACATGCATTGTGGTTTTCATGTGAATATGTTTGCACTTCTGAAACCATTATGTAAAACATGAGAAATTTAGCATTGGGATTGTCTAGGAATGCTGAGTCCATCGAGGGGAAAATGTGTACATTTTATTTATATCAGCATTTAGTATCCCGTATCCTCCTGCCAAAGGGCGGCTTACAAAAGAACACTTAAAAATCATAAAATGTAAAAAATACCTCAAAAACAAACAAATCCCTCATGGAGCTTAAAAAACCCCAAAAAAACCTTCCCAACAAAACCCACCCACTACCCAACTCCCCCACAAAAAGTCTGGTGGAACAGCCAGGTCTTGCATGGTCATCAAAAAGAGGGAGAATATGAAGAAAAGGTAAGGGTGGAAAGTATTATTATTATTATTATTATAAGCTTTTATATAGCGTTAGTGATGTACCTGGTGCTTTACAGGGAATAAGATAGACACAGTCCCTGCCCAAGAGCTTACAATCTAAAGTAGAAGATAGAATGTGAGCCCCCCAAAAAGTTAAGTAGAAGTTGGGACAGGAAGGGAAGATGATAATGTAGATGAAGTGTTAATGGAGGGGACTTGAGTAGCTTCCAGTGACTGAACAAGTGGCCCGGAAACAGAAAAAGCAAGAATCTTGTGGGAGCCACTGAGAAAGTATTTGAGGGGACAAAGAGAAACCATGGGTAAAAACAGACATGCAGGCAGTACAGTTACTCTCCAGGGCAGGAAACAGCAACCACCCCTCCCTAGGTTGGGGGAGGGACACAAAACTAACATGCCCACCCCCCAGAAAGCCATTCCAGTGCCCACATGCCCCGGGTAGGATGGCAATCTCAACAAACAAACCCTACCCCCATCCTACTCCCAGCCCTCTCCCCCCACCATGACAGCCAGCCATGGTGCTCAGCCACGGCCCTGAGGCAGAGAGAGCTGGGCTGAACTTGAGATGCGCTGCAGAGGTTCTTCCAAGAACACAGCCCAGGCCAACCACCTATCCACCCCGGGGCCGTCCCAGGCCAACAGCTGGCAGCACGGGACCACACATGCAGGTGAATCCTAGGCCAACACAGGCCCACCTCACCTTACCTGAAGAGACATCTAAACAACCATTCAACCGGACCCAGCCAAGACATGGACTGAAGTACTGAGAGGGATTAAGAAGAAAAAGGCCCAGCTATAAACAAGCTGTATAACATAAGGTAAGATGTTAGTCAGGGAACTTTCCAGTGAATTTAGCAGTGCTACTTTTTGAATTCTTTGTCTTGCACTTTCTTGAATCAAATTTGTGGTGTAATCAATCCCCACTCTATATAGGGCTGCCCTTGAAGACTGTTTGGAAGCTGTAGCTGGTGCAGAATGCGGCGGCTCGGCTCCATTTCAGGGCAAGTTGTTGGGAGTACATTACATCGATGCTCCAAAGTCTGCACTGGCTGCCTATAGCTTTCCAGGCACAGTTCAAGGTGCTGGTTTTGATCTTTAAAGCCCTAAACAATCTGGGACCCAAATATCTAAAAGACTGCTTATCCTACCATGTCCCTTTGTGGCTCCTATGGGCAGCCAGGGGCACCCTCCTGTACATTCCATCTGTTGTCCTGTATGTGGGCACACAGGAGCGTGTTCGCAGTTGCTGCTCCCATGTTAGGGACCGCCTCACCTTCCGAGGCTCAGGGCAATCCCTGCAGTCTGCCGGGGGTGCCTTCTTGGCGGTCCCCTGTGTTAAACGGGGGGCTACAATGGAGAGGGTGTTCTGGGTGGCCGGGCCGCAACTTTGGAACTCCCTCCCCGAGGAAGCTCACCTGGCCCTGGGTCTGATGGCTTTTCGTTGAGCCTGTAAGACCTGGCTGTTCGCCCAGGCCTTCTGAGGGTAGGGTGGGAGGGTAGGGACGGGATTTTGGGGGGGCAGTGTTGGGGGTGTAGTAAATGTTGGGGGGGATTACTTCTTAATCTTTTATGTTTTTATTGTTTTACTTGCTGTGAGCCGCCCCGGGATGCCATAGGCTTGAGGGGGCAGCCAATAAATGTAAATAAATAAATATAAATAAAATGTTGTGGAACTCCCTTTACCAGGAAGTTGACTTAAGCCAAAACCTGATTATCTTCTGGAGGTGGTGCAAAACCTTTTATTTAAGGAAAGCATATGGCAGGCAGGAAGAGGTGGGTTTTGGGTGGGGTTGTTGGAGAGGATGGGGACTTGGGGCGCTTTTATACGATCCCGCTCACAAGCGGGATCGTTAAGGGCCGGCATATCCCCCCCGCCTTCCTCTGTACGCCATGTCTGATGATCAGAAGAGCATCAGACATGGCATTGAGTCTTTGTGCGCATGCGCACCGGGCCAAAGAACCTGGAAGTGCGGCGTAAAGCCGGCACTTCGGGGAGCCGCGTCGGATTGGGCAGGATTGCCTGCCCGGTCTGACATGGGAAGATCCGGCTGCAATGTAAGTTAGCCATTTAAACGAGCGCCAAGAAATGCGGCTGATCAAAAGATCAGCTGCATTTCTTGTCTCGTTTAAAAGCGCCCTTGGAGTGTTTTTATTAACTTTAATGTTTAATTGCTTTGGATTGTGAGCCACCATTAGCCGTGTGGGAAGGGTGACATAGAAATGCAATACATTTATAAATACAAATTCTTTTAAACAAGCTTTAGGGGTAGGGTGCATGCATGCATGAATGATACTGGCAGTGGATAATTTAAGTAGTTGAGGGGACATCCCTGATTAGGTACTTGGTTCCCAGTTACAGCAATTATATTAAGGTTTGCCCAACAGGGACTCAGGTGGCTGGATAATTACTCCTTTTGAGACTGGGACAGTTCTGCATAGAGCTGTAGCCAGTGGAGACTAGGTGGGGAAACAGTCATGGCCACTCTGGAGAGGAGAGGGGGATAGTGGCAAGCCCTCCAACCACATCACATCAGGGCTGAGCTATGCTAAACCCCCCTACAAACTAAGCCCTGATGATAGAGTGGATCATTCTGTAATCTTTTCCCTAAGTTTGCTTACTTCTCTAGAGCCTAGGCATCTAGTACTGGCCACTGAGCTTAGACCAACACTTGTCTGACACAGTAGAGCAGTTATAATTAAGTTTCTCATTAGCCACTCAGCTACAGGCTATGGAGAATAGTTTCTCCACACCCTTCTGACCCAGACCCACCATTACTTAAATTAATAAGGACTTGATTGTGCACCTGATTAATTCTGTCACTTGGATACTTTGCTAATACATTGAGTGACTTGTCAGCCTTTTAAAAGGTGCAACCAATCAGAGGTGTATTTTTTTTACAAATCATAACTAGCTGCTGCTGCCGCTACTATTGTGTGTCAAGATTTTCCTTATAGTTCCATTTTTTTAAATAATAGACTAAGGGCACAATCTCTAACAGGATTGCACGGTCACTGACAGTTAGCGAATAGGATTCCAACACATGCCAGCCCCCTATTGCTCTCCAGGATCAAGCTGATAGGAAGCACTGAAATAAGCCTTAAAGTTAGAGAGGGACTCTTTCCCTTCCCTAGTGAGTTTCTGTCTGAAGACAGGCTGCTTGCCGACATTACAAAATATGTTCCATTTGCCTCTGCGAACAAGCTGTGGGAGGTAAATCAGACATGGGATTTGTACATGGGCATGTTAACCCACCGTGTTTTTGGTGGCAATCTTGTGGGGAGTGCAGAGCTAGATTTACTGGCTGGTACCAGCTCTGAATTCCCTGCAAGAAGCCCACCAGACATAGCAGGTTAACATGGCCACGTCGGCCAAACCCTGCATCTCATTTTCCTTCTGGAGATTTGCCTGGAGGCAACTCAGGCACATTTTGTAACAGGGACAAACAGCCTTAGATGAGGGACTGGAGGCTTAAACCCAGCGTATAATCACAATTCTGGCAATCAATTGTTCTACGCCACCCCGAGCTGCTATTGTGCAGGAGGGGGTGGGATAAAAATATTTTTAAACAAACATAAAAATTATATATCTGCGTACAAGGCCTTTGTGCTTGCCTTTAGCAGTTCATGTTGAGCAATCTGCCCCCTGGCCAATGTCCTAGCTGTGGGCCTGTTTAAACTAATATAATAACAAATAGAAATTCTAAGCCTTGTTTTGGCAGGTGTGAAGGTCTAGGCTGGAGGTGGAGAACCTAGTTCTCACCCCCAAGCACTGAAAACCTCAGTGTACCCCTGCCCCCAGCTTCCATGCAGCCCTCAGAACTTGTACAAATCTTCTAAGTGGGCCTTGGCAGCATAAAAGGTTTCCCACTCCAACTCTAGGCTGTTCAATGTTTATCATAAATTGATAAAAATTGCACATGCAGGAAACATTTAAACATTTGTCCATTTAAAGTCACATTTCACAAGATGCAGCATTGGATAATACAAGCATTATTGGAAAAATCCGCTGCAAGCAATCAAAGTCTTTCAGACTGAATCACTTGCAATTTAAATACTGTTACAGCAGTCCCAACTCTTCCAAGAGAATGACTAAAGTCTCAGTCATTTTTAGCCAGGATGCACCCATGGAGGTCCACCTATCCCTCACAGACCAGGCTGCCCATCTAAAGGCAGCGTAGGTGGACGCATACTCCTGCAAGCCATGCAGTGCGCCACCCCATACAGAGCAACCTCTATTTTTGGGGGTTGCTCCGTGCAGGGGCATGAATGGGCTGTGCACACCAATCCACCACGTGAAGCTCCCCCACCCCATCCACTGAAGTGCACGGCCGCACCTGGCCCTGGCCCCCAGCTGGGTCCATCTAAAGATAGCCATTGAATTCAGTGAGAGCAGGATCATGCTGTCAATGCTATACTTGCAGTTTCCCCACAGACTTGAGTATTCACTCTCTTCCCCTTGACTTTAAAGCCAGGATGTCAGTACGTGTAGTATTTAAGTAATGCCATTTTTGTTCTTCTGCTTGCGACTTATTTATTACATAAACAAACAATGAAAAGTTGAGTCTACACAATAATTCAACACTACACAATCCTACTGTTCTTTGTGAAGTTAGAAAAGGCAATGATCAATAAGTATCAATGAAGCAAACAGCTTTACATTGATTGCAGAACAGTGTTTTGGGCTCTGAGTCTACCGGAAATGGTTGCAGAGTAAATACAGAAATTCTGTTTGGAATTTTTCAATGCTACATTTAGTAGGTTCTAAACCTTTTCTTACCAAGCTTTACCCCAATACAGCATGTACGTGTTGTGGGTGGGTGTTAAGGCAAACAAAGAGGCAGCTTGCAGTGTGCAAAACACTTCCATTTTAAAATAGTTTTAACATTACTAGAGTCATGACTTTATTTGATCCTCCAGAGGCATTGTTAAACGTTTTGCCAGACTGGAGTCCAGCAACTTGAAAGCCAGGGTCCTATATTTGCTTAATTTTATCCATTGCCTCCAGATGGGGAAATTCACTTAATGTGGGTCCCTACTTAAAGCTCTCTACCAGCATGGACCTTATTCAAGTAAATGGGCTTGTGGCACCAGAGTATTTCCAGGATCAGAACCCCAATCTTTTGTATTTTCCATGTTCTAATTCTTTTGAATGAATTTGAGCAACAGGAGTTGGTATGGCAGAGCTAAGATCCTTTGGGAGCTGTAAAGGGAAAAACACACAAAAAACTCATCCTGCACATCGAACACAAGAGTACAAGTTCATGCACATGTTCCTTATATTTGCTTTTAATAATAAAGCCCAATTATACATTATTTTCTTTCCATAGAAAATAAGGTTAACACTAGACTGGGGATTTTGTTTTAAGAAGTTATGACAGATGCTGCAGATGCCCCAAGACGTACACATGGCCTCTCCATAGAAAAACTCAGATACACATTTCGTGCAGCTTAACAAACAGCTGCTCCCACACTGCATATTAGAAGAGGAAGCTCTGAGAGGGGGTTCAGTTATGCCAGCAACCTGGACTGCTAGAATAAGGCATGGGGCATTGAAATTAGAACAATCTGATAAAAGCCTGAGAGGTTGGGGGAATCTTTCCAGAAAGCCACTCCTGGCAGAAAAAATAAAAGGGACAAGAACTAGAAATTCTCTGCAGTGCCTAGAAGCTAAAAAGGCAAAACCACAAACTGCTAAAGATTATTAGAAGTTATGCCATTATGCAAAGAGATGACATGCCCTCACCTGAGCAGCGGGGCCAGAGCAGTCGTAAATCCCAGCCAACTTAAATGATTGGCAGAATGTAGAGGAAGTTGAGAAAATAAAGGAATGCAAAGGAAGACAAGTTTGATTGTTAAATTTAAAAAGTGGTGGAGGAAGTGGAACAGTTTACATTAAACTAGTGACAGAAGGTAATTTGACCGCCTTTTGGATCAAGGGCAAGGATTTGCTTGAACTGAAAGGCAGCCATTTTATAACTGATAAAATGAAACCCCAGAGTCCATCAATTTGTGGAATTCATTCAGATGAATATCTTGGCGATATTCAGGGACCCGAGTTCACTGTACCAAAAAAATCTTAAATTCTGCAACCAGTGAAGCCAAATTCTGCAAATTCAGTGAGCATTAATTTGCATAATTAACTTTATTTACATACCTATGCATGCTGGGAAGCAAATTTGCAACAGGTTTGACATAGAATCACAACTTTGCTAATCAAACACAACTCCAATCCTTTGGAATTTCAGCACCCCAGAATTCCCACCTCATATTAAAACCCCAGACCTCCCTCACCCAAACATAGGGCCTTCAGACCGCACCCACAATTAATCTCCCAGGGGCCTATTTACCCTCGGGTCATGGTCACACCTCCTGGACAAACAGCAGCTGCAGCAGCAGTTTTAGTTTGGGGTCAGGCAACAGGTTTATGCCTGAGTCAGGATTTAAAGATCCTGCAGGACAGGTCCCAAAGCAGTGTCACTGCAATTTCAGCATGGCACTGCGAGGACTGGCTGATTCTGCAAAAAATCACTGCAAATTGCAGCAACGCAGTCAAGTCGGGTCTCTGTTGATATTTCAGAAAAAAAGCATAGTTTGTATAGATACAGGAATATGCATGACCTATTAGAATTCAAGGGGGGGGGAGGGGAGAGAGGCAAAGTTAATCACTTTGGCCTTGTCTGTATTAACCTGAGGTGTTCCCTCTTACCCTCAATCTCCTGAAGTAGGGCAGCTGTTAATCATGGACCAAAGCTAGAGTCAGCTTTGCAATACCCAGTTATGTCTTCAAGACTCTGCTTTAGAGAAATAGGTTTTGATCAATTATTGGGAAAGGCTAATCTTTGTTAAATGATAAGTCTGCAAACAGCTCTTTCATTAATGAATCCTGTATTGCATATACATAACCATTAGAGCTGTTGCCAAAACAAGTTTTCCCTCCAAGTCATTCTATAAACTATAAGCAAGATTTGCTAGGAGGAACAAACAAGCATTTAATTTGTCAAGAATAATTGGAACACTCATCAAAACAACCTTCAGGACAATAAATATAGTCCAACCTTCTGATGCAATCATTTCCAGGAGCAAATGAAATGCAAAATTGCTGGATACAATAATGAGGAATGGTAGAAAAGTACGTTGCCTATTACTGCTTCCTCACATGGCAAGTTTTAAGGTCTCAGATGCAGGACTGCATTGCACGGACTGTTTAGCCATCCCTTGGTTTAAGGATTATGGACTTTGATTAAAAAATGGTACACATCTTAAATGACAAAGAAGCAACAAGCACTCCTTCTCCATTATAATCAGATGCAATTGCTGTCCCTTGTTCAACATTAACTAATTCCAAGTCAACCAGGTTTTAAGTCCAAGCATTGCCTAGGATAATCAGAAGAAAAACAACTTGGAGGTGCAGGCTTCGTAAAGGCTAGCGATTTTTCCTCTCGTATGCTTTAGGGCTTGATTCTGCTCACTGAAATTAGGAGCTTTGCCACATATTGATGGAAACAGGAGGAGAGCTATAAACACTACATGCTTATTATTTAAATGAATCCTCATGCCCTAACCTGAGGGTTTAGGGTGGATTTAAAGACGCACACACATTTCCCCCTCATCCCCAGAGCCACAATCCCTGCTTGCCAAATGTCTGGCCAGATAAACCTTCTATAGCCTCTGGCATTTTTGTTTGTCCAGAAGACTTTAATTGCTAAACAGAGCAGCCTCCACCTGTAGACTGGCAACATCAGATTTGCAGGACAACAAATGGTGATTAAAGAAAGCCTTCATTAGGTGGCTGTCTTATCTGTAATCTGTAACCAGGGAAAACAAAGACCATCCTAAAATGGAGGCAGCCACTTATGAATGAGGACATGAAGAGTTTGTTCAAATTTGTTTGACTTCTAATGCCTGCCATGTTTATTTTGCATCTCTGCTTAGACCCTCATGCAGTGAGCATGAAGAGCTACTTCTGGTAGAAAAAGATTCCTAGAACGAAGCCACGTGAACAGGTGGTTGCTGGTTTTTTTAAAAAAACAAAACAAAAGAGATAAAAAAGAACAAGTAAAGACTGGTGTAATAGGAATCCATCTGTTACAGCGCTACAGCTAATTTGAGGCAAAGAGTTTTTGGATACACCTAGATAATATTTAAACATTGCCCTCTGTATTAGAGGAATGTTTTGACTTTGCCAAAGCGCCCCAATTATTAAAGGTATTGCATGCACTCATGTTGGTAGTAACTAGCAACACTTAATACATTGGGTGTTTTTACACACACATTTCTCCTCGATGTTTGCTGTTACATCCTGAAGTTTCTGTGTGTCTAAATCACTCACCCAGATCTTAAACATCCGGATCTTTGAACTTCCGCGTAGAACTTCTCCCAGAACTTGTGTGTAAAAAGTTCTCCTGGTAAACTGCTTTGCTCCAGGCAGCTGTGGTCACGTGGTTTCCATGGCAGCCTGTCACATCTACAGCTGTGGCTACTTTAGGCTGCCTCAGGGCAGTGTTTGTGTGAAGAATGCATCCAGGAACTGCCTCAGGGCAGCGTGTGTGAGAAAAATGAATCCGGAACTTACTTGTGGGCTTGTAAACGCAGAAGATTGAAAAATCCAGAACTTTAAATGCCCACTAATATTGACTCGAGGCATACTGCAGTTGTAAATCTTTATTTCTAGCACATTCTTTCAAAATGTAACATTGAAACAACATATTTAGTGTTTTCCATATATATGTATATAAAATCTCTCTGGAACATCTATAGGATTGTTGCTTTTAAATATGGTGGTTTTAAATCTAAAATACACTTCCTCCAATTTTTCCAGTTACTTCTAAAGTGAATGAATTATTGAAAAAAAAAGGTAACCTATTAAACAATGTTTCCAAAGCAAGGAGGCAGTTTGAGACTTCAAGCTTTGTGCAATTTGTATTGAAACCCGAGGACCTCTGTAAATTACACAACCTTGTGGGTATTTATTTTTGCTCCTGAACAGTCAAACAAGGCTGTAAATAGCTTCCAAAAATAGTTAGAGGAAGTATTTAAATAAAATTAAGGTGCTAGTTTTTAATATTAGTGTGTCTTTACCTCACTTTAAAAAAGATTTAGGTCAGCATAGTGCAAGGGACGTGAAGGACTATGTGCCTGAACCTTGCCAGCAGTGCTTAGTACTTATGTTGACTACGATGACTTTCACCTGCCATATCCCTGGCTCCCATCTCTGGCCTCAAAAATTCAGAACTGCCAGTCATGTCAGGCAATATGGCAGAAGTGTCTACTACCTGATGCCCTGAGCCAGATACGAAGAGTGTGCGCATTAATACACTGTTCTGCCTCTAGAAAAAGCTTATGACATTTTACTGAAAGTCAGTCATGTTTGATTAATACTCCTTACTGTAGATAAGAGCCTGAAAGAACCCAAGACCTTTGGTAAACCAGTTGTTAAGTGGATGATAGGACCATGTGTTATGCCTGCAGAACCTAAACAGGTTGTGTATGATGCCATCATTGTCCAATTGCTTACCACTCCACAGTAGTCTAAAGTTATTGTATCTCTAGTTTAATCACCGATTGCAGCCAGTTGCATAATGCCCTTTGCGTTCCAGTGCAATTCTAAAACATTTATTACAAGACATTTAGAACTTGAAGCTTAGGAAAAAAATAATAATACCCAAGCTACAGCTAAGGCTCAAGTCAGAGATTCGGGTTGTCCGCATACTGCTTGCGAGAACAGACTTCCAGTTTTAAAATGCAAGCTTCAGTTTCATGTCTAGGAATTTTTCTAGCTGCTCTTATTATTCAGTTCTTGGGATTACTGTGCACAGTTAGTCTCCAAAATATGCTCCCGCATTCTTGTAAGTATCTTCATTACGACCTTGGAAAAAGACAGTTACAAATCATTTTAGCTTTATGTAGTTAACGTAAGTCATGCAATAGTCATTCAGATCTATTCCTTGATCGGTAATTTACAAGTTGCTATAGGAAATAGGAAAGGAACCTGCAGCCTTAATCCACCTGATATTCTATTGAAAAATCCACAGAATAGTTCATATTCCAATATAAATTCAAAAACTAGTGGGGGGGGGGGCACACACACACTACCAAAAGTTAGTTTAGAGCCCTATCAGATTTTCTGAAGTGCTGAGCATTCCAGATCCCACTGACCTCTCTGCAATGGCTGCTTAAGATTTGAAAATCTAACTGTAGTTAGGACACCAGTACTAGGTCATGTTTCAAGCAGTGTAAGTATGTGCGCACACATGCAAATAGTTAGCTTGGGTGCCAGGTGAATCACAGCCATCTTATTTCCAATAGAGATGGCAAAGTTAAAGCAACTGAATAAGCCATCTACATTCCACACCCCGATTCCCTCTTCCCAACCTCAGCCACCTTCCTCTCTTCTAGACTAGAGATCATGGATGCACAACACATGAACTGCGGAGGGCCCAATCCCTGTGCAAAACTCAGGTAAGCAAGCACAGACACCACACTGGGGGGCCAGTACAAGGAGCAGGGTAGACCCACATGAGCAGGCACCCTGCCCCCCTCCCTCCCCCAGCCCATCATGACATGGCTGCATGGGACAGGAGCTAGCAGGTGCCACTCAAACCCTTATTGCAGACCTCACCGTGCAGCAGGGCAGACTGCAACCAGGCACACGAGCTGCCGTACCTTGAGCAGTCTTGCCCCATTTTGGGGGCCTGCTACACACCACCTCCTCAGCCTTTTTCCAAAGACGCAACGTCTAGCAGCCAGCTGCCTGCCTCACCCTGCAGCAGGGGGAGGGGAAAGGGGGCACGCCTGGAGTGGGTAAGGCTGCCCAAAGCACAGTAGACGTCTCATGTGGCTACACCCTCAGATACAACACATCACAGTTCCACACACTTAAAAAGACTCCATTTAATCTCATAGGTTCGTTTCCAGCTTTTCCATATTGTGCCCCTCTTTGCCCTCCCGTCTCCTCTACTTACATCGCTGAGCCCTCATATTTCACACTAGAAAAATAAGGAAGTCTACATTTTATTTCCTTAGAAGAATCTTGCCCACGGCACTTCAGTAAGTATTATACTATACTTGTACTAATTGGAAATTCAAATACTTTCATTTTCATGGAACTGAGCATGTTGATGTATTAGTAGATATTCCACTGACTTATTTCCCTATACTTAGAATTAGAGCTGGTTTGATTTTTCCCCCCAGTTATGCAGCGGTACCCAATGTAGCAAACCTTCATGAAATTCCATTGACTTATCAGGAGCTTTAAAGCAAGTTCTGCAATTGTTGGAAGTGCTGAAAATGTTGACGTTGTCAGAACTTTCAATGTGGTGAGGACAAAGCAGCTTCACAAACCTTTTAATCTTTTATGCTTCAAAAGCAATTCTGACTCACAAGAAAGTGATTTTTAGTTTGATCAGCCCTATGTTTAATAAATTAAGTTGCTTACTGTTTACAACAGCAGAAGATTGATGCAGGAGTCTCCTCTTCTAACCTGTATCTGCCAGAATTTGGTAGATCTTTGCACTGCGATATAAATGCATGAAGTTCTGTCTCTGGAAAGCCATCTTGCTGGTAATGCTGAAAGGTTTAGTCATAGTTAGTTAGGACACTCAGCAATTCAAGTAAGCATACTTAGCTATTTTGGCAATAAATTATTATCTTCTCTACCTAATTCTTGGCATATTATTGTGGAAGAGCTTATTAGAAAGCTGGTAATTTTTAGAGGGCAGAAGACACAAAATTAAAATTGTGAGTCATCTCAAAAAAGTGGAAGTTTGTAACAAGACACCACACTTCAAAGATTTTAATTTTTTTATTCCTCTAATCAGTCTCAGTCTCTTTAGTAGTCCAAGCAAAGTCCAAATATATTTTAGAGATCCTAGTTAAACTAAACTAAGGAAAAGTTACATTCTAAAAACAAATTCTATACTGACTAACTATTTGAAGTGATAAAATAGACTAAATTTAGACTTGCAAGTTTTACACTAGGCCCATAGCCAGGAATCAATAATTTTTTTAAAAGACCTTCTGCAGTTTTCAGTAAAGAAGTTTTTATAAGTTTGTATTCATGTTTGAACTTCTAGGTAGTATACGTATATCACAACTTCTTGTCTCAAAGTATTAAATCATTGCTAGCCATATGTTAATTGGTTATTAACATGTGGTTAGCAATGATTTAGCCACCTTATTCATAGTAAGGAACTTGATATCTTCAAAATTAGCAAGATGCACCCATGTTCAAAGTGAGTGCAGAAGTATCTGTCACAGCTGATCACAGCAAAGCATTTTCTTCTTTTGAACCAAAAAATTAACAAATGTTTGTGCTTACCTTTATAGTTTCATATGTATCAGTAATTAGTGCAATAAACAGGCTTAGCACCATGTAAATAAACAAGCTGATGAAGGAGTAGAGGTAGATCCGGCTGAATAGCCAAACCAAATAACTTTTCTGCTGCATTTTTGCAAAAGTGGCAAACATATCATCTCCATTGATCAAAGAGAAGAGGCATTCTGAAACCATATTCAGAGAACGGAACTAGAGGAAACCAGACCACAAGAAGTGTTAATTAATACCCTGTATTACTTCCATTTAAAAATCGCACGGCTACAGCAAAAGTAACTTCTACTCTCTCAGGCACTGGACCATTGTCAGTCCGGGTACAGACCTGGAGGAAGATTTGTTCATGCATGATGCTTAACTACATAGGGTATTTTCAGGCGTTACAAGATCACGCTCAACCACAGTCAATACCCTGTGGTGGGGAATGGTCCCGTAACTTCTGTTGGAGAACCGGAAGTTCCCCCCCAGATGTTCGCCACACTTAATCCCCGCCAGGAATCACATTCACCACGTGATCGGCTGAATCTGTGGGGCCAGCACCGATCACGTGGTGAAGGAGATTCCCGGCGGGGATGAAGGGGCCCGTCACGTCTGGATGGCGATCATGGCCCGGAATCCCTGCCGGGATTCCAGCCCGTGGTCATTTCGGGCGGCCGCATTGGCCGCGGCACCCGCCCCTCTCCCCAGAGGGCAGGCGGCGAGAGAGCGGGGCGGGGTCGTGTGCGGCCACATGTTGCACCGTGTGACCCCGCCCCCTCTCCGATTCCCCACCAGGATCCCCCGGCACGTCTGTTGGCCGTGCCGGAGTGATCCTGGCGGGGAATCCGAGGGTTGTTTCCGTGACGGGGCGAAGTCGCCCTGTCACGTCAGAAAACACCTAGAGGAGCTATCCAGCTATTATGTAGCAGCATCAACATGATGAGAAGTAGTAGGTAATAGCCTTCACATCTGAAGGACGTGAAAAGAATTCCATTCATCTCAATCTTCACTGAGGATTATCCCATAAATATTCCCAGGATTCAAACTAACTATGAGTCAGAATACTGGAATAGCTTCTACACCATGTCCTTGCTACAATGTCGTCTCACTGAGCGAGAATGCACTCCAGATCTCCCCAAAAGAGCAGCATTATATCCAACTGCTGCAAGTGAGGGTAAGCCACTATAAGAAGATCCAGACTATATAGCAGCTTACCCCTCACTAAAGGAGGAGACATCCAGATATCGCCACAATGTATTGGTAAGATACATTCTTATAATAAATGAAGATTAGTCTCCAACATGTAGGTATTTGTTCACTTTTCACTAGAATGGGCAGGTTAAGTCTTAATTTTAGAGGCTAGGAGTTTGCCTTTTGTATGTCCATGTTATGTTATTCCTCAAAGCCCAGTGTAAAAAGCACCAGCATGTGATTACAGATCAGGCTGGTCTGGTCACTCTTCTGACTCAGAGGTTTCATAACAGTAAAGAGGAAAGTCACAGAATGTTGTGACCCTTCAAACTACAGCCTATGTGGCAGCATTTCAGTGTCTCGAGACAAGTGGTTTTCATTTTAAAATGTAGTTCTATTTAAGATGAACTGAGCTAAGATTTAAGTGCTAACTGAATCATACCTTAACATGATAGGGCCCCAGTACAATCCATCCACAGAAGCAATATCCCAGATAGATCATAGCAGCACAACAGCAGAATCTAATGACATTGGGCAATGCTGCACGTAGGGTCAGAATAAGAAGCTGCAGAAACCAATTTAACAATTAGAATCCAGCTAGGTAACTAGTACAGTGATGTGGTAACAACAAACAAAATAAATACCAACAGCACGGAGATCCCAGGAGTTCCTTACATTGTACTTCTGAAAGAAACCTAGGTAGCGAATAACTCCAAGCCACACAAGCATGGTAGAGGTGCCTAAGAGGATGCTACAGACATCGTAGCTTGTCAGACTCTGTATGAAAACACAGAAGAGATTGAACCAAGTGTTACATTTTTAAAGCAGCTAGTCTTCAGATGCCATGATTGCTACAGAAGTCTCCCAAACACTTCACTCTTTTTCTTAGAAGTGGCAGTCTCTCAAACACTGGGTAAACCCAACCTGATTTAGAAAGCGGTACCCCTAGGGGACTGTACTGATCACTGCATTTAAGCAATTTGGTGCACTACAAACATCTGGATTGTTGTCTCTCTCATGTCAGGCAGGAAAAGGAACTACATCTATAGTAAAAGGAACCACAAAATTTAAAATCTACAGATACAGGCTGTAGTACAGAACTCCAAGCACCTCTACAATCGCAAAATTGTGTTTCACAGGTGTTGACTTCTAGTAACAATACCTGCATATTGGCCAACCTTCTCCCTACGTAGGAGTCACTATTGCATTTCTTCTTAAGATGTAGACAAATTAGTTCAAATGGTAACTTTTAGCAGACCAGCTATAGGCAAGATTTACTTAATCTTACCTACATAGTTGGTTCACTAAAAACTAAAAAGGTATCATTTGAACTACTTTGTCTCCATCTCTGTCACTTGGGACCAAGACAGCAACCACACGCTCCCTGGATCTTAAAAAGGAGCAAGACTATCCCAAAAAAGGTGATTACGTACAAAGATGGCACTAGAGGTGAAAAATAGCCATGGCAAATATATCCAACAAAGCAAATATTCAGTCCCACTGTGCCAGATATCTGCTTCTGACATTGCAATACTCTTGTGCCTGTGCAGTAGCTAAAGTAACCAAGATAATCAAAATACACAAAATAATCCAAAATGAAATAACCCAGTAAATTTATAGGCAAATGTCTGTTTCAGTTGCAGATATCATTTGGAGGGCCAAATGACAAAAGCTGTTTGTTTTTGTTTCCACTAGGTTTTAAAAGGCCCTTTTTTGGTTACACATAAAATTCTACAATTCTTGTGGTTTGTCTGAATCGGCAGTAAGCAGAGAACAGGTTACGTTCTTGGTTGAATTTTTCTTCCTATCCAGATTAGAGGATTACAGATTTAGGAAGAGGGCCAGATGCAAGGACTATTTAGAAAGTGGCAGTGGATTGCCTCTGTATTGTAGTGGTTTATCTTTCCCATCCTACACCCAGAGTTTGGAGGAATTGGGGGGGGGAGGGGGGGGATGAGTGGGTGGAATTTATGAATTTTGTTTTTATTCCAGGGTTTGGTTATCTTACCTTAGCTTGTATTTCCATCTTCAGAGTAGATCCCACAATAGTTAGCACATCACTAACAATGATCATGATATACCAGCCATTGACAAATTCCATTTGATCAGTGAATGACACTTCTTTTTTATAATGATGTAGGAAAAAGCTTACAAATTCCTGAAGAAAAAAGTTACAGTAAAGCATAAGACCTTTAAGCAGCTTGCAGGATTTACAATTTACTAATAAAAAGCTGTATACTAACCCTTTGGAGCCGAACTCCTTTGACAACTGATCGTGTGCAGAGAATCAATGAAGCTAAACAAGTCATTATGACAAAGGCATCAAAGATCATCATGTAATGAGTATTTTTCTGTACTGGAAGAAAAGGAATTTTATAGTAGAACACAAAAATGCATTTTGCTCAAGTGTCTGTCCCCAATTCATTAAAGTTAAGTTTATTATTGTACACCCAATTTGGACAGAGTTTCAGCATTTCCAATAATTCTTAAGAATCAATGTGAATGTGAGAAATAGGAATCAACTATGGTTTGCAGGAACTCACAAAATTTAGGTCGAAACAGGATTCTAGCATGTCTGGCAACTTACAACAGCATCCATGCATCACCTGCCTCCCTCCAAGTCAGAAGACACGAGTTCCCAGCTTTATTTATACTATGGCATCTTTAGTTTTTTTACAAAGGTACAAAGAACCTGTTATGCTGCACCAAAATTAGCTAGTTAGGGTGAAAGTACTGGTGGTGGTTCAGCACGTTGAAGGCTACCACAGGAAAGGAAGTAAATTGGTGGGACGTTGCATTTAGAGAGGCTGTAAATCCCTTTAAAAGCTTTGTACATGTTGTATAGAGGTGGCCAGTTCAAGGGTGCAACTTAAGCAAAATTAGGATTGGTACACTGAAGTGTTAACTCCACCAATATTTTACAGCATTTTGAGAAGGCTTGTCAACCCTGTAGGGCATGATTTTTCAGTCCAATGTCCAGACATTAACCCTGTTGATCCTGAAACTATTCCAGACTGACTTCCGCATCATCTGTTGTTACCATCAGTTGTGGGTTCTTTTTAAATGTAGAAATGTTTTTCCTATGAAAATTTCCCCCAAACTAAAAGACTTTTAGTTTGGGGGAAATTTTCATAGGAAAAACATTTCTACATTTAAAAAGAACCCACAACTGATGGTAACAACAGATGATGCGGAAGTCAGTCTGGAATAGTTTCAGGATCAACAGGGTTAATGTCTGGACATTGGACTGAAAAATCATGCCCTACAGGGTTGACAAGCCTTCTCAAAATGCTGTAAAATATTGGTGGAGTTAACACTTCAGTGTACCAATCCTAATTTTGCTTAAGTTGCACCCTTGAACTGGCCACCTCTATACAACATGTACAAAGCTTTTAAAGGGATTTACAGCCTCTCTAAATGCAACGTCCCACCAATTTACTTCCTTTCCTGTGGTAGCCTTCAATGTGCTGAACCACCACCAGTACTTTCACCCTAACTAGCTAATTTTGGCAGACACACAATTGGCCTTTCTTACTGTCAAGAGCTTTTTTTTAAAAAGGCATTACGACTAGAAAGTTTCTTTTTAATAAAACCTGCATTTGAAACAGGAACCAAGTGGTCAATGCTCTTTGACTCATTTTGATGGACAGTGAGAAACCAAAGTATGTACTGTGACGAAATTAAACCAATACCACTACTCCACTTTGGTAACATTTTTACTGCAGTTCCAACTGATGTGTCTCCTCCTAGTTGTCAGGATGCCACAAGAAGATCTATCCTTTGTTCACATTACAACTAATTCTTCAATATAAAAAGGGAAGAGTGTACATACTCCACCTCCTACTCTGGAATAATGATTTAATGCACTTGACATGTGAATAGTTTTGAAGTAAAATTATTTAAGGCACAACTACACCTGATTAATTAGAATATGCCTTTAAATAGCACATTTGTGCTGCCACAGTGAAAGTAATGGGCGAGAAAGATGTAGTTTACCCTTATCCCAAGCAGGCATGGTGGCTTTCAAGTCAGCCAGAAATTACATAAGGTATTTAAAATTACTACTTACTTGATCCAGAAACATGCCAATCTTTACATTCCCTGATGGCAATATCATTGTCTAAACTTATTTTAATTCTTCCACTATGCGCTTTGTTATCAAAGACAATCTGTAATAAGAACAGGAAAAATACCTTGTACAAAAAGATATTTTGTTCAAGACAGTTATACAGACAGTTAACAGGCTTTAACATCAAGATACTAATATAGATTTGAAATATGAATATTCTTATTGGAAGACATTAAGAAATGTCACACAATCTCTGGAAGTTTAACAAAGAATAAAAAGTGATTCGTTATTTGCAATCTGTGCTGGACAGAGCGACTTCAGTTACAACCCAACTGCTGTTTGAGCTGTGTATAAGTTATTGGAAGGTTCTCTTTAGAGGGAAAGGGGGGAAATCTATTTGCAGAGTTAAGATACTTGTACAGGATTGTTTCTCTTGCTGTCTGGTGTGAAGTTGGTTCTGGGTGCACAGAAGACCCAACAACAGAGATTGGCAAGGATTTTTAACCATCGAAGAAAGAAGCCAGTTTATAGAGCATTTTAAGTTACAACTATCACCTCCCGCATAAATAAATGATAGTTAAGTATTACAGGCAAGCATCCTTCAGAAAAAGTATTTTTGTAGCTTGCAAATTGCACTTAATTCACAAAGCCAACAGTCATTTAACACCACGGCAGAGTGAGTTTAATCCCTGTTTGTACTTACTGTCAAAGTAAAATCATAACAGTCTGGAAGTTCATGGTGACGAACTGTCTGGAGATTGATGGCCTTCAGTTTAAACATCAGCTGTACTGTTACCAGTCTGCAAGACAATTTTTGAATGACATTTTCACAGTATTAATAATGCACATCAGGGGGGTAGTTATCATAGGGACAGAAGGGACATTTGTCCTGAGCCTAAGCTTGGGGGAGGGGGCCCAAGCTGACGTGGGGGAGGGGAGGCACAAATCCGGTCCTGTTTCAGGCAGAAACTGGGACCAACTCGATGCAACCACCACCAGTGGCACCACAAGGCAGACAATGCAGCAGCAGCTTCCAGGGCTCAGGCGCAGCAAGCACAAGGGAGGAAGAGGTGCTAGGGGGAGAAAGGAGGGGAGAAGGTGGGACAGGGAAGACGATGGTGATCCCTCCCACCAATCCATTTCTTCCACCTGAGCCCATTCCAACCTAGCTATGCCCCTGAGGCACATGTATACAGAGGCAGCAGATAGTCCCTCACCTATGGAAGTCAATAGTGAAGTTGAATGTCTGTTTTCCCACTGTTCCATTTTCCAAGGGCAGCAGCGGCTCCACATAGAAACAATCTGCCAAGAGGAGATTGGACAGTGACAATATTGGCTAGACTGAATATCTCAGCAGTTTTTATGCCAGAACACTAACCTACATTGAGCAGAAGAGCTTTAATTGAAGAGGACACAGAGTGCATTATACCTCAAATGAATCAGTAATTTTTAATAGACTATTCAGAGCCCTGTGTGTTCTGCAAATGAATTTCCTAATTTTCAAGCATAAAATCCAGACTCTGCTTGAAGAATAAATTATGCAAATGAATTTCCTCACATTCCATTGCATCAATTCTTTAACATCTCATATGTTAAGACAACCTCATAAAATATTACACAGACCAAACAGAGGGGCTTCTTCTCACCCCCAATGGGGCTGTGGGTTGCTCTTCTTCAACAGCTATAGCACAGGGCCCCACAACTGAGGGTGATTTCAGACATTACGGGCGCCCGATTCACCACAGTGGATTCCCAGCGGTGGAGAGCCGGCTAACCACCGTGGACAATCAGACGTGACGGGAGTGGGACCACGGCAGGGGATTTGACCAGCAGGCCACGGCCCGGGACAGCGCAACAGACGTTACGCCGATTCCAGGCCATGGTCAAAACACCTAGAAGGCACCAGGGTGGCCCGTCCCAGCTGCTGCTGCCGTCCCCCCCACTGCCTCCATGTTCAGCACGACCACCGCCGCCTGCGCCTCCGCCGCCTCCTCCAACTCCCTTGCTCGCTCAACCTCCGCTCTCCTCTCCCTTCCGCCTCGCTCCATCCCGCCACATCCCCCTGCTGCCAGGTGCCCTTTAAATCTCCCTCCCCAGCCAGTGTTGTTGCTCGTTGCCTGGCAGCGATGCTGCGTGCTTGGCCCCGGCTGGGAATCATTCTGCTTGATTCCGGCCAGTGGTTGCCATTCAGACATTACTCTTTTTTTGTTTCCCGGTGGGAATCGCTTTGACCACGCTTTCGGAGATGGTCCGGGCCGGAGTTCCGGAAGCATGGTTAATTTTGACCCCTGCTGGGGACTGACTGTGGTGAACATCTGGCGCCCACAAAACAGACATTCAGGGCGCTTTGGCCCCACTGCGGGATTGACCGTGGTTCACTGTGGTTGACTGTGATCTCATAACATCTGAAAATACCCATATACTAGCACTCCATTGGCTAGCTCACACTACTGACATCCTATTGGCTAGCTCATAGCGCTCCCCACTCGGGCTGTAGTCTTGAATTGGCTGAGAATTTCTACAGCATTTGGCCAAATGCAAAATCCTTCAAAAAACAGCTGTGATCCAGCAGAGCAGAAAAGATATTTACTTCACCAAACTGTTGTGAAGGTCATTGATTAATGCAAGGGCTTAAGTCACAAATATGTTGACTCAGTAGTGGTAAACCTTTCTTAATTTAAGCTATAAGTATATTTTTTTAAACAGTTACACAGCTTGTAGATAAAGTTAAAATTTGTGTAAAACAAGGCTAGAGAGTCCAACACTAATGCTGCAAGAAAAATATTTTAATGAACTGACTCCATGAAATGTTACACAGGTGACTAGAAAACTTTGTTTTAATTAATTAAAAAAGAGAGAGAGAAGACAGGAGATCGGAAGGTCACCAGTTTCAATTTCTGGGTCAATATCGAAAGTATCGTTTCCAGGATAGATGCTCCCTCGCTTGTAGAACTGCTGACACACTGCCATTGCTGTTTGTTCGGCTCCTCTCCTCTCATAAGCATGATTTCCAACAGATATGTTGCGCAGCTGTAAATACTAAGTCAAACACAATAATAGTCAATTCTAGAACTATGCTAGCATCCAAGAAAGCCACAATTCTCAGTATGAACGTATACTGCATCTATCTTTTTGCTTACATATCTAGACAATTCAGATGAGCTACACATCATACACTCCTTAACGACAGTAATTTCTAAGGACGGGCATCTGGACTGAATTACGAATTCAGATCCCATTGACTTCAATGGGAAACCAATCCATTATTCCCATCTGTAGTCCCTCCCGAGGCAGTGGGTACATATACCCCTACCCCCTGGAATGGTATTGCTGGCTTCCGAGGGCTTGACTGAAGCTCAGCCTGTCCGCCACTGCTGGGGGGGGTGTGTGTTCTCCCAGCAGACTTCCTCACTGCAGCGCACTGCTGAGCTTCCTGCTTCAGATTGTGTGTGCATGCAAAATGGCCACTGCAGCTGTTTTGTGCATGCACAACCCTTGCCATTTTCCAAAAGGGGCAGCAACACTGCCACCACCATTTTTGAAAAGGGCTCCTACAAATTTATGCAGCCTTTGTCGACCTCAAGGCTGCATTCGATATGGTGAATCGGGAACCCCTGTGGAAAAAACTTGGTGATATGGGTATAGACCCTGTGCTGTTCGGACTTATTAGGGAGTACTATGGGAACACGACTGCAAGAGTCCCATATAGTGCAGCTAAGGAGTTATCTCACCCTTTTATAACTAATAAGGGTGTCAGGCAGGGATGTGTGCTAGCTCCAGTACTGTTTAGCTGGTTTTTGAATGATTTGCAGAATTGGTTGGGAAAAAGGGATTGTCATACCCCTAAACTTTCAGGCAGCAGGATACCATGCCTTTTATATGCCGATGATGCAGTTCTGTTGCCATTTTCTAAGGTAGGACGGTAGTGGCTGTTGGACGATTTTTCTTTATACTGCTCAAATAACAAGTTAGTCATTAATACCCAGAAGACAAAGGTTATGGTTTTTGGGTCTACGAAAAGGAAGAGATGGTTTCTCAATAACCAGGCCCTGGAGGTAGTGGGAAGTTTCTGCTATCTGGGCCTTACCTTTACTAGTAAATCAAGATGGGTTTGTCATGCAAAGCAGGTAGCTACAAAAGCAGTTCAGGCAGCAGATAAAATCTTGAGATTTGATAAAAAATTTCAAAGCAAGCCATGGAGAGAAGCACTGTTTATTGGGAAAATCAAAACTGAATCAATGCTGTTGTATGGGTATGAGATTTGGGAACGGGATGAGAAGGCAGTTTATTATAGAAAAAAGTCAAAGTGCCTCTCTCAAACAATTGCTTGCAGTGCCTAGAAGTACTCCAGCTGCAATGGCAAGGATGGAAACAGGCATATCAATATAGGAACCATAGCAAATTTATGTCCAATACATTATTGGCTCAAAATTAGGAGTTATTCATCAAGGAGATTTCCAAAGCAGGAATTATTAGATGTGACAGAGGGAATAAGATTTCCTTGGTTGGATGAATTACAGAGATCCTTCTTCTGGGTTAGGAGATAGATGGACGAGTGGTGACCCACTATCCTAGCCAGATGATAAATTTATTAGGGACAATAGATTTATGGACATGTCTAGACAACAGGATATGGCTGCAATAAGAGCAGTCAGGTGTGCTACTTTGTATCATTATATTAAGACCGATGGGAGCCAAGCTCCCTATCTGACTTAAGTAACGTATGTCCAACAGATATTTTGACAAGACTTAGACCACCTTTCCTTCTGTACTGCTGTCCCATACGGATTGAACCTAAGTCCCCGTACAGTAGGAGGTACTGCTCCTGCACTCAGTGAAATTGAAGATACTGTACATTTCTTGTGGGTTTGCCCGAATGCTAAGACATGGCGGGGAAATTTTTGAACCCCCTTATTAAGGAGGAGAGCTGTTTTACTAACTTTGGAGAAGCCAAACCTTTTTCAAATTAGATCTTTGAATGTATTAAATGCAATAGCATGATTTAGGACTGCATCACAGAAAGAACAGAGTAGAACTGATGTATTAGACTGAGATTAGGAGTTAAGAGCTTGGCAACCAGGGGCCAAGCGTAAGAGCAAGGCACTCAGGGTCAAGTTGTAGCTGTCAGCAAACACCGAGAAGAGCGAGGCACTCAGGGGTTAAGCTAACTGCCAGTAAGCTCCAAGAAGAGCAAGGAGGGATAAGCTGCAGCCGTTGGAAGAGCAACACTCTCAGGGGCAAGGTCCTAGCTGCCGATAAGCTCCTCAGAGGATCAGGCAATGTTTTTATAGGTAATTAAGATATGGGAGAAATTTTGGTTAAAATGTAATTGTTACGAAATGTCATATGGTGTTATTTTTCATGTTCTTACTGTAAGAATTGGATGGTATTTAAAGATTTTTTGGCCATACACCGTAAATAAGCCTACCTACCAAAAATGACTCCTGTGCGTGCACAAAATGGCCCCAGTGGCTATTTTGCACATGCGTGATTAGGAGTAGAGTGGATGCTGCAGTGAGGGAGCCTGCCAGAGCCCTCACAGCAACAACAGTGCTTCCATCAAGCCCTCTGAGGCTGGTAAGTACCACTCCAGGGCCCCGGTAGTGGAGGGGGAGGGGAGGAGGGGGAAGAGGGCATAAAACTGACTGCATCCAGAATGCCCATCCCTAGTCATTTCAGAAAGTTTTTCCTGGGCAAGTAGTAGTGGATATCAGAGTTTCCTTTTTAACACATCTCTAGGATATGACTAACTTTAAAAATTAAAAAAAAGTGTTTGGAAATCCTTTAACTGGAACAAAGCACATCTCCCTTTTGAGACACTGCCATACAATGAACACTTTACTGAGGTAAAAGTGGATGTGTCATCTGTCAATCAAGCCACAAACACAACAAACCAAGTCAATCAACTGAAGGTCAAGAACGCAGTGTTGCCAACACTCATGAATTTATTTAGAGACATGAATTCTAAGCCTCTTTCACAAGTCACTAATCCTGTGAGATTGGGAGGCTTGGTGGGAAGTGGGCATCAGGAGAGAGCCCGGCAGCCGGCCTTCTTGACTCCGCAGCAGCACAGCAAGTGAGCCCGCCCCCAAGCCCACTAAGGGTCACTAGGCCTGGGCTTCAGCTTCAATTTTTTCCTTAGACACCCAAATCTGTGCCGTCTCACCTGATGAGCAGCTTCCTTGGTTGTCTCTGCTCCCCTCCTGGAGAAGTAAGCAAGGCAGCACAGCAGCCTCTCCCCCCAGTGCCACTGGCCCCCAAGCTGCTACCACTGCCAGAGGAAGATCACGTAAACACAGAGCTTGGCATTGTTGTCTGAGCAAACAGCAGCAGAGCAGCCCGTCTCTCTCACACAAAACCCCTAACCTCCCACTGGCAGATTTATTTATTTTTTAAACAAACAAAAAGAATTATAGCTGAGTCTGGAATATAGGGCACTGTCTGAAATTTCTCAAACATGTACACTCCTAATTTTTATTATTTCCCCGGTGTTATGGGGCTCTCATTTTAATCTTGTGTGGGGAGTATGCTGGTGAAAGCTGGACAGCATTCTGAAGAACCACCAAGATGTGCTGAGCTGCTGCCTCTCTGGTCCTTTTTACATGAGACACACCCACACATGCCCATGCAGGTCGGCTGCGTGGGTGCCTCGCATGTGAATGCCACAACAGGTGGGCATGCATGCACGCATGCATGCTCCCACAACCTATGCATCTCCATCCATCGTACACGCACAGAGCAACTGACCCAAATGACGTTGCTCCGTGAATGGAGGTGGGTGGAGATGGGTGTGCATCCATCTACGCACACACCCCTGCACCAGCACACACTGATCCCACCCCCGCACACAGCTGTGGGTCATTTATTTTCTTGTACTCTAAAGGGACTTAGGTTGACAGTATTTGAATGTAAACAAAAATTGGTCACCTACCTCGGTGAATTGGTTTCTTCTCTGTCGTACTGTCAGTGATCCGTTGGGTAGCTCTGCGGATGACCGTCAGAAGAAGAAAAACCTTCTGCGCATGCATGGAGCTGCCCGTCCATTTTGCCTCAGTCCGTTACCAAGTCGAGTATCGTCTCCACTGCTATGAACTACTTAACACAAACATTAGTGAGCCCCCACATTGCCCATCTGAGAACCATCATGGAAGCTGACCCATGAAAAAACGTGCTTCTCCGTAACTCAACCTAAAAACTTCTAACGAACTAACACTACACCCCTTGCACACTCCCTATCCTGGTCTGTGCTGTTTGACAGGGAGGGCCGGATCACTGACAGTATGACAGAGAAGAAACAAATTCACCAAGGTAGGTGACCAATTTTTGTTTCTCCCTCAGTCTCCTGTCAGTGATCCGTTGGGATGTACCCAAGCCCAACACCTTAAGGGTGGGAGCAAACAGCCCTGGGAGACTCCAGAACTGCCTGAAAAACCCTCCTGCCAAAAGCCACAGCAGCGGATCTAAACAGGTCTAGTTTATAATGTTTCATAAAGGTACGCAGGGAGGACCAAGTCGCCACCCTGCATATCTCGGCATAAGAAGCTCGTGATTTGAATGCATAGGAAGTTGCTGCACTATGCACTGAACGAGCCCATATCTGTANCTCCTGCCAAAAGCCACAGCAGCGGATCTAAACAGGTCTAGTTTATAATGTTTCATAAAGGTACGCAGGGAGGACCAAGTCGCCGCCCTGCATATCTCGGCATAAGAAGCTCGTGATTTGAATGCATAGGAAGTTGCTGCACTATGCACTGAACGAGCCCATATCTGTAAGTGGGGCACCCTGCGCTTGGCCTTATAAGCCTCTATTATGCACTGCCTAACCCATTTTGAAATCAGGGCCTTAGAGGCCTTCCTACCCCCATAACTGGGTCTAATGTTAATGAACAGGGCCGATGTCGACCTAAGCTCCCTGGTTCTATTCAGATACATTTTTAGGGCCCTTCTAACATCCAAGGTACGCCACACCTTTTCTCTAGGATGAGTTGGTTTGGGACAAAAAGACGGTAAGATAACGTCCTGGGCCCTATGAAAGGTTCAGTTAACCTTTGGGATAAAGGCCTCGTCCATCCGTAAGGTAACCGACTGACTCTGGAAGGAGCAAAGATTCTCCTCCACGGACAATGCTCCCAGTTCGGAAACCCTTCGGGCAGTTGTAACTGCCACCAAGAACACCACCTTAAGAGACAGCATGTACAGAGATACATGCCTTAGGGGTTCGAAGGGGGGTCTGGTTAGGGCATCCAGAACTAAGCTAAGACTCCAGGAAGGGCATCTGTGGACCACTGGAGGTCTGATATTTCTTGCCGCTTTCAGAAACTGTCTGATGTGTCTATGCGGAAAACATCTCCTGCTTGACAAAGACTGCAGCACAGAAGAAATAGCAGCCGCCTGACACGCTAGCGTGTTTGGCCTTAAACCCTTTTCCAAACCCTCCTGGAGGAACTGAAGGATATCCGCACCCCTGCGAGACACGGATCTATCCCCGTCTCCTGCCCAGAGAGCAAAAAGCTTCCAGGTCACCACATACGACTTCCTGGTAGCCGGTCTCCTAGCTTGCTGCAAAGTAGTTAATACTGCGTCTGAATACCCTGCCTTTTTTAACGCTGCGCACTCAAGTGCCATGCTGTCAGTTTTAGCACAGAGATGCTGTCGCAGACCAGAGGACCCTGCGACAGCAAGTCTGGATGCAAGGGCAGAGATATTGGATTTTCCTGGTTCAGCTCGACAAGATCTGAAAACCATGGTCTCCTTGGCCACCACGGTGCTATCCGAATCACCTGTGCCCTTTCCCTGATGATTCTTGCTACTGTCCTGGACAACAGGGGCGCCAGCAGGAAGGCATATAATAAATCTTTTGGCCACCTCTGAGAGCGTCCACGGCCTCTGCCGAATTGTCCCTTGTCTGCCATATAACGTCTCAGTTGTCTGTTGTCTTTGGTCGCAAATAGATCGATTACTGGGCAACCAAACCTCGCCACCAGGTTCTGGAAGACCTCTGGGTGCAGCTGCCATTCGTGGGGATCTATCACCTGGCGACTTAGCCAATCTGCCTGCACATTCTGTATCCCTTTTATGTGCAGACCCTTCAACGACTTCACATTGTTCTGAGCCCATGTGAACAGCCTCACGGACTCCCGTTGTAGCTGAGTGGATCTGGAACCCCCCTGGTGATTTACATATGCCTTCGCAGTCATATTGTCTGTGTATACCAGTACGTGAGCATTGCTGATGTTCTGTGTCAGCTGTTGAAGAGCTAATCGAATCGCTGTTAGTTCTAGGATGTTGATGCTCTGCTTCCTGTCCCGGTGAGACCACAACCCCTGTATTGATGGGGCTCCCATGTGGGCCCCCCATCCCGTCAGGCTCACATCCATTGTGATGACCCTACTTTCTGGTTCTCCTAGGGGAATGCCCGTTTCGAAGGTTGATGGATCTAACCACCAAGACATTGAGCTTGGAAAACTTCCTGGTATCCTGACCCAAGGATTGAGTTCTCTATCTCATTGAAAAGGCCGCAGCAGCTGTTGCAAGGGCTGAAGATGGAACCGGGCCCACTCTACCTGTTTGGTGCAGGATACCAGCAAGCCCGGTAACTGAGCCAGATTTTTCAGTCTTGCTTTCCTCTGGTGTCTCAGGAGTCGGATGCGCAATATGATCTTCTCTTGCCTGTCGACTGGAATGTAAGCAGTTCCTGAACTCGTATCTACCCATACTCCGAGGTGTTCTATCGTGCATGTTGGTTCCAGATTACTCTTGTTCTGGTTCACTAAGAAGCCGTGGTCCCCCAAATACTGGATGATCCTGAACAGATCCCTCTAGACTGTGTATCAGTCTTGCGCACGGACTAACAGGTCGTTGAGATATGGGTACACGTGTATCCCCTCCTTCCGAAGGTTTGCCACCAGCGGGACCAACACCTTGGTAAACGTCCTCAGGGTCAAGGACAGCCTGAAGGGGAGAGCCCGGAATTGATAGTGAGCTCGATAGCAGAAACGTAGCCACCGGCGATGAGGTTCCCAAATAGGGATGTGTAGATACGCATCCCTGAGATCCAGGGACGCTAGCCAATCCCCATCCCTGATGCTCTGGCAGATTGAAGATACAGTCTCCATTTTGAACTTCTGGATTCTTACCACCCTGTTCAATCGTTTTAGATCCAGTACTGCTCACCAGAAGCCTGACTTCTTTGCCACCAAGAACAACAGGGAATATAATTCCAGACCCCGCTGATCTAGGGGAACCGGTTCTATTGCTCTGATTTTTCTGAGCCTCTGTATCTCCTGGAGCATGGCCAGGTGTTTCTCTGTGCAGCCTGATTTTGGGGACACCATGAGTGTGTGTTTTGGATTCGTTTTTAGCTCTATACGGTAACCGATAGTTACACATTGTAGAACCCAAGCATCGGAGACTGACTGCGCCCACACGTCTGAGAAAGTCTGCAGCCTGCCTCCTACCTCTAACTCCCCTGAGTAGTCATGCCTCTTGTTTCTGGGAACCCTGGGTGAAACCCCTGGCTCTTTGTTTGTCCTGCCTGTAACCCTGGCCCCTGCAGGGTGCAAATCGACCGGGAAAATCAGACCTGTACTGACCCTGGAGCCTTCTGAAGGCACTGTACCCCGTGCTATATCCCCCCCCCGGATCTATAATTGGGGCTACGAAAAAAGTTCCTTTTGGATCCCATCTGCTGCAAATTCTTTTGTTTTGATTTATCATTGCCATCCGCCAACACCTTTTCCAGACAGACGCCGAACAACTTAAAACCCCTATAAGGAGCAGCGCCAAGGAGGTTCTTTGCTGTAGCGTCACCCTCCCAAGATCTGAGCCAAAGCTTTCGCCTGGCTGAAACAGAACTTGCCACAGTTCTAGCTGCCCATGTCATGGGAGTCCATTGTCGAATCGGCTAAGAAAGCAGATGCCAAATTAATACGTGCCGACAAGACCCGAGTCCTCCTATCTGAAATGTTTGGGTTTGTGCTTCCTGTATCCAGGCTAGGAGAGCTCTAGCCACACAGGAAGAGAGAACATTGATCCTTATTGTTGTGGCTGAAAACTCTAGGCCCCTACGTAGGGCATTCTCTACAGCCCTATTGGTGGAGTCCTTCGGATAGCAGTCGCCTTCCGTAGGGAAAACAGTCTGTTTCGCTAGTGAGACTGCTGCTGCATCCACCTTGGGGTTTTTTTTTGGAGGGGCTCCTTCTTTCTAGACAATGAGTACAGAGAAGACTGAGTCTTATTCATTCTCTGACTCTTTTCAGGGTGTTTCCACTCCTGTAGTATCATCCTCTCAAAAGCCTTGTCTAAAGGGAACCCCAAGTCCTTCCCATGAGCAGAGGGGATGTAGTCACGCTCCTCCTCTTCCTGAGAATTGGAGGAGACGTCCTTAGGGGGCTTCTCTACCAGCTGGAGTGTCTTTGCCACCTGGGACAGGGACAAGAATTCAGCTTTGTATTGTACTGTCTGTCCCTGTCCGGAGAATCCCGTGGTGGGCCCTGTTGGTCGTGTTCCTCCACATCCTCCCATTCCTGATCGGACTCTGAAGCCACCTCTGAAAGGGGTTGACCTCGTGGCCTCTGAGACTGGGTTTCCTCCTCACTGTCCCCATCTGAGGTTTGAGGGGATCTGAGGAGTTTACTGAGGACTCCCCCTAGAGGACATTTGTGTGCCTTATTCTTTCCCTTGCACGGGGCTTTTCCCGCTCGCTCCTCTGAAGGGGGAGGGGCTGTCCCCATTCCTGCCAGGGTTGCAGGGCCCTTTCCCTCCGCTGCCTTCCGCGGGGGCGGGGGGGTGTTCATGTAAAGGGGCCTTCCCTGCCCCAAAACCCTGTGCCGTCGAGGGGCATAGCTGGGGTGTCCTTCCCTGTACCTCATTAGACGCTCCAGGGCAAAGAGGATTCTGTCCATTCTGGCCGTAATGCTCAGTGCTTCCGGCAGACGCCCCTCCGGGGACGGCGCCGCTTGTTGTGCTCCATCCGCCCCTGCTGGGGAGGAGGGCGGGGAACTCTCGCACTGGCGCGGCTGGGTCCGACCCCCGCTGAGCAGTGTCAGGGCCCTGAGCAGGGGGAGACTTCCTGGTCCGAGACTCCATGGCTTCTCAGCCACCAGGGTTAGGCAGCCGCCTCTTGTCCCCGGAGTCGTACTGGTCCCCGAGCACCTTGCGCGGCAACCTGGCGGGCGATCGCGAGCCTCCCTGTCCACGGAGAGGGAAAGGTCGTCACCCCCATTGCCCCGCTTGTCCAAATCTCCTTTTCTTTCTTTTTTTTTTTTTTTGTAATTGCTGTCCCTCTTCTCTCCATAGGTCGGGAGAAGCTGTGTTTCACCTTCAACGGGCGAGGCAGAAAAAAAGACTGAGGCAAAATGGACGGGCAGCTCCACGCATGCGCAGGAGGTTTTTCTTCTTCTGCCTCCTGATGGTCATCCGCAGAGCTGCCCAACGGATCACTGACCAGGAGACAAGAGGGAGAATCACTCTGACATGTTACTTAAATATCTGATGTGTTAGTTGGGTTATGTTTGAAAAAAATAGCAACTCATGATTTATACACCAAATGTCTTATTTACAAGATGGTGGGATTGGCAACACTGAAGATCTGGCCCAGTAATTCTGTTTTTAATCAATGACAAAGAAGATTTTCCTACTCTACGTTTACTGGTTTTCAGTATAAAACAGCAGTCCACAGCAAGATATGCTGCGAAGCAATTCACTCGCAGAACTGCTGAAGGATATCCCATCTCGTGGCATTTGCCATAAATTCACAGCCATTTCCAAGTTCTGTTCCTATGGCACATCAGTAATTCTGAATTTATCACAAAATCCTACCAAATATTTCCCCTTGCAAAGCCATTCTTCTTTATCTATAATGTTTAACCCAGTCAAAAGCGCTAAAAGGCTAGTTGGCATTTGTTAACATGCCAACTTAGAGGAAAATGTGGGAATCAGACACCTTAATACTCTATGATTGCCAGGAAGTCAAGAGAGGACAGAAGAATTCCTATTCTTTGGCAGCTACGTTATTAATCTTCTATAGTACTAGTGATGCTGCCCCATACATTGTACATTTAGCCAGGCCCAGACTTAGGGGCAGGCCCCCTAGGCCCAGGCCTTGGGCGGTGTTTTCTGGGGGGGCGGCAATCTTGGCACCAATCTCCCCCTGCATGGCCGGAGGCTGCTGCCTGGGTCCCCATCCCTCAGCTGCATCTGCCATCTGCCTGCTAGTAGTGCTGCAACAGCAGGACACCAACCCAGACTGGGTGATAAAGCTGTTTGTTTACAAACAACTCCTCCCCATGTGAATGATCAGAAGGTTGTTGCCTTGTAAAGAAGGTTCTTCGAGATGGCTCATAACATTCTTACAAATGGGTTGTGCATGCTCACCATATTCAAATAATAGACCACATGACGTTCTCAGGCTCTTCTAGTATAAAAAGTACTCACCCCCTCAGAATGACAATTCCTTCCAACCCTTTCTAGGAATATAAGAAAATTCCATGTGGGGCTAAAAGAGTAGATGATGTGGAAATATTTGGAGCCGTCTCAAAGAACCTTGTATACAAGGCAGCAACCTTCTGTTCTTCAAGTAGCTCCTCACAGGTCCTTTTTACATGGCTCCGCTGGGTGCGGGGTCCGTGGATATGCCATTGTGTGGGCGGGGCATGCACACAGCCGCACATGCATCTCCCCTCATCCGCACCCACGGAGCAACCGCCGTTTCCCCCAGTTGCTCCGTGCGTGGGGATGAGTGGGAGGTGAGTGGGGATGGATGTCAGGCAAGTGGGCACACACCCCCCCATTCACCATGGGCACACGTGCTGCATCATTCACACGGGGCTCCCCCACCCATGAACACGCATCGTAGGGGCAGGACGGGGCTTGGGGGCAGCAGCCTGAGAAGGGCCTAGGGGCACAAAATTCCTAAGTCCAGCCCTGCATTTAGCATGAACCTTTGGAGAAAGATGAAGCTCGCCATCTTTTTAAATAGAAACACCTATTCTTTGAAGGTAGAACTTTGACAACTTCTGAACTATAGGAAAAAAGCAACTCCAACTGGTTTACAGGGTTTACTCACAAGAGTAGATAAGTAGTACTAATAGTAAAATGGAGGACAAAATTTCTATGCTACAGCATATTTTAAAAAAAAGAACCCACACTGCCTAAAATACACACAAAAGCCCAATTTCAAGGTAGACCGCCACTTTGCTCCATTTCCTATTCTCTTGCTTCTAGATTTTTGGGGGTGAATTTTAAAGATTTCAAATTGTACATCCTAAAGAGGTCTTGGCTATCTGCCAAAAAAAATACTACAAATGCAAGGCAAAGTATTTGTTTCTGTCACACACTAATTTGCACCCATAACCATAGTAATAAGTGATTAAGATTGCGACTTCACACATCAGACTTCATCAAAAATGTAGACACTCTCGATAGAGATACCCTGCAGTTCCTGGATGATTTCATCCTTTGTTTCCTTTAGAATAGCCAGACAGTGGTGACAAAAGATCAAACGTATCTGGACCCTACTTAGTGGCAAGTTTTCATATAGCCGTGCATTAGGGTATATTTTCATGATAGCACTTCTTCCAATCACTGAATTAGCCTATTTAATAGAGTTATGGCAGGTCTATTTGCTTAGAATATGAAAAAACTCTGAGCCTAGATGTTTCTACTCCCATCTGACTACCACGCAGTAGGAAATTTCCCTCTTTTCATGGGCCAATACAATGTATCTTTCACTTGAAACCACAAATTCCAGGAATCTCTCTACACCCACCCACCCCTATAACAGTTAAGAGAGCCAACTAAAATTCTTTCCAGACCATAACCACCATGTAAGCATTGAAAGTAGAGGGGCACAGTTAAGGGAGTCTGCTGAAAATCTGATGGGGGGCAGGAGTGCCCCATACTGCACTTTCCCCAACTTAAACCACTTGCCCAATTTCATGTTATTTTCCACCTGATGTAAAATTGCGTAACACGTGCGTGCATCTTCTCTCATAGAGCATGGAAACCACCATCATTTTCATCATGGACGTCAGGGTAGGGAAATCCAGCTCTGATATTAAATGTGAGTTCTGTATTACACAAGATTGGAACGTGTGCATGGGGTGGACGTGAAAATTACGTGCACACGGATCCTTTTAAGATCACATGACTCCACATGGGGGTGGGGGGGAAGCCAGCAGGAATCTTTCGTTATTGCTAATTTCACATGGGATAGATTCTCACATGAAAATCTGTATGTGGGCAAGCAGTCTATCATTTGCCAGCAACTCATCTGGATAAAAGGGGCACATGATCCACTTGATCTAGGCCCCAACCTACAATTATCTACCAGGACTTCTCCTGATGGTGCCAGGTCTAGGACTTCAGGCTGGGACCCATTCTGCTGGATTCCAGCTCTAGGGCACCTTAGCAACTGGTCTCAGGAGCATAGAGAAGCCCTCCCAGTATTAAGGAGAGACTTCCCTGCTGTACAGGAGGAGTTTCCCTAGCCCTTCTCCTCCCTGCAATGCCAGTCCCACTCTCCTCCCCAAGGCAATTTCTGAGAGGCTGGTCCCCTCCCCAGATCATGATTTAGCAGAGGCTAGCTTGTGATCTGCCAGTAGATCGCAGTCTACTTCTGGGTCAATACGTGCCTCCCCCTTCAACTCCAACACATACATTCTTTGCCATTTATTCTACACTCCCAAAAAATTGCGAAACTGAACTTCCCTATCATACTGCATGATAGTCCAAGGCACGTTTTAAAGTTCACTGCTTCCACCTCTTTTAACCCAAATGCGGAATGGGAGTGTTCCCTAGAAGGCATTTTATCAATGGCTGTGGACTACAGTAAAAGGTAAGGTCAACTTAATACAAATGGGAACAATACCATATAGTACAAAATTAGCATCATTTGAACAGCAAGCCCCATTTACGGCCATGCACTTGAAGATAGTATAAATCTATTCTGCTTCTCCTTAGGCCCATCTCCTCCCCACACCGACCCCCTTCTAACTAAGCTAAGCATGTGGACCTGAAAACATGGCTTCATGAAAGTCTCCCTGTTCCCTCTTCCCCTCCATTGTAGACTAACTATAAGCCCCTTGGGACAGAGATCCGTCTCTAATCACACCTGCTTTGTGACTAGAGACAAAACATGGGAACTCTCTAGCAAAGTCCATCCTGAAGAGTTTGAATTAATGGCTTCCTGCTTACTAATACTTTGATCCAGTGTCAAGATTTCGTCTCCTCCCATCCAACAGAACTTTGAAAATAGGAGTGCTGACATTTTGTTCAACCATTTAAAAAAGATTTCATTTCAGTATCACAAAAATACTTGGAGGAGCCACTCTAGACAGCTGAGTTTTAAAGGCTGCTGAATTTAGGTTTGGCAGGTCATTTGGCTCTAGCAAGAGCCTTGCATTTACTGTCGACATACTAAATAAGTAACATTACCTGGTTTACTGCAAAGAAGATCTGATCATAGACGTCTGTTTGCGTATATACAGCATAGATATCATCCATTCTGTCCATGTAGCCTTTTAAGAAGAGATGTTTAAATGCTACAGTGTTCTCTTCCTTAAAGGCAACCACCATTTGATTGCTTAATCCAAAAACAACCAGCTGCAAAACATAGGATCAAGATTTCAGTTTCAAGGCACATTGCCTGTTGATACCAAATGCCCAACCCATATCCCTGTCTCAAAGGGTGTCTTTAGATAGAAATCTGCTCTGCTCCTGTTCTACCCCACCCCCAGGTGGCCCATCCTGGTAAAGGCAGGCCACTCTGGGGTGAGGCGGAGCAGGAGCTGCCTGCTCTGGGCCAGTGCTCCAGAACATCTCAGAACACTGCAAGCAGAGTGTCCCACCCAAACCCAGCCAAGGGCAGAGCAGTGGTCCATCTATTTGCAAACAGGCTGCTGCAGCTCCACTCCCGGCACCGGGTTGCCCCAGCAACACCATAGAGCTGTGGGCAGCAGCCTAGAGTGGCAGGAGATCTGCCCACATATCTATGGTGCAGGGGAGGGGGGCTCCGCACAGGTGGAATGCGGGCCACAGGAGCAGCCGCCTCTATCTAAACCCACCATACAGCCGTAGTTGTCTTAAAAAAAAACACAAAAAACAAAGAGCAGCCTCCCATGGATAACAATTGCTCAACCAGCATGTTACCAGAAATGGAACCTTGCATGATCAGCCACTCCCTTTCAGAACAGGGGAAATCAAAAGGATTTTTGCACTTTTAAGACCGTCCCCAGTATTTGTTGTAGAAACCCACTCCTTTAACATGGGTAACACTTTTATGTCCAAATAGGAAGAGATTTTTAGAGAGATGTCCCAACTTTTTCTTTTTTTTTTTTTTTTTTTAAATGATCCCTTCCCCTCTTGGTCGGGGTTCCCCAAGGCTCTGTCCTTGGCCCTATCCTCTACTCTACATCCAATTCCTAGACAAACTCATTGCCTCCCACGGATTCCAATACCACCTATATGCTGACGACACAACTCTCTCCCTCCACTCCTTCCCTCTCCCTTTCTGTTCAAACTCTGTCTCTCTGATATCTCCACCTGGATGTCTCAACACCAACTCAAACTGAACTCCTTATCTTCCCTCCCAATCCTTTCTCTCCCTCTTCCCTGTCAATTACCATTGACAGGGTCTCCATCCTCTCTGTCCCTCAAGTCCGCAGCTTGGGCTTCATCTTCGACTCGCACCTCACCTTCAAACCCTACATTGACTCCGTGGCCAAATCCTGCCGCTTCTTCCTCCAGAACATTGCCAAGATCCACCCTTTTCTGTCCATCTCCTCTGCCCAAACTCTCATCCACGCCCTAGTAATCTCACACCTCAACTATTGTAACCTCCTCCTCGCTGGCCTTCCCCGCTCTCACCTTCTTCCCTTATCTCTGTTCAAGACTCTGCTGCCAGGATCATCCACCTAGCCCGTCGCTTTGACCACGTGCAGCCTCTCCTCTCCCCACTGGTTCCCTCTTCCTGAGCATATTCTGCACAAGCTCCTCGTCTTCACCTACAAAGCCCTTCACAACCTTGCTCTGCCCTGATCTCCCTCCGAACCCCTGCTCGAGCATTCCGCTCCTCTTCCATCCCCTCCCTCATCCCCTCACGCCTCCTCTGCTCCCCCAACTGCCTTCGTCCCTTCTCCCTCGCTGCCCCGCATGCCTGGAACTCCCTCCCTACCCTCGTCTACCTTGCCCCCACTCTCCACACCTTCAAGCCCCTCCTCAAAACACACCTCTTCCGCTCTCCCCTTCCTAACTCCTGCTAAGCATCCCCACCCAGGATTATCCCCCACCTGTTATCTGTAAACTCCCAACTTACTGCAACCAAGCCAAGAACGTGTACCTGAGTTCTCACATCTTCATGAATGTTGCATCCCTTGTCTCTCCCTCTGTTCCCCCTTCCCCATTTTTAGATTGTAAGCTCTCTGGCAGGGACCATGTCTATCGTATTCTTTGTAAAGTGCCAGGTACATCGCTGGTGCTGTATAAAATGCTAACAATAATAATAATAATACCACCATCATTTCCTCAGTTATAATGAGTCACTCAGATGTTCAAAGAGTCATGGTTTTAGTTTTCACTTTGGAAGGGGGGGGGGAGAAACGCTAGTGTGGCTTCAATAAAAAAGCAGCTACAGAGAACTAAGCAGCCTGGGCCCCACGTATCTGGAACACCGTCTCCTTCCTCACGTTCCATCATGGCCTCTGAAGTCAGCCAGGAGTGCCCTTTGGCATGTACCATCTGCCCATCAAGTTCATACAGCAAGGGCAAGCAGAGAGGCGTTCTCAGTGTCTGCCCCACAACTTTGGCGCTCCTTCCCCCTTGAGGTTCATTTGAGCCAGAGCCTCCTCAATGCATCCCTTCGGCCAGGGAGTTTGCCCCCCAGTCTCAAGGAGGCCATGGTGCACCTCCTGTTGAACAAGTCATCCTTGGATGTGGGCGCACTCGCCAGTTACCAACCCGTCTGACCTTTCCTTTTTAGGGAAGGTTATTGAACGGGCAGTGGCCTTGCAGCTCCAGGTTCACCTGGACAGCATCGGTTTTCTAGACCCGTTTCAATCAGCGTTTCGGCCTGGTCATGGTACGGAGATGGCGTTGGTGGCCAGTCTCCACTGGGAGATGGACGCAGGACATTCAACACTACTGGTCCTGCTAGATCTCTCGGCCGTGTTTGATACAGTGGACCATGGGCTGCTGTTGAGACGGTTGCGTGACCTGGGGGGGTCTGGATGGGACCACCCTTGGTTGCTTCCAGTCATTCCTCTCGAGAGGACCCAGCAGGTTGCCCTGGGAGCAGAAACATCTAGCCCCCAGGCCCTGGACTGTGGCGTTCGGCAAGGTTCAATCTTGTCTCCTTTATTGTTTAATGTATATATGCAGCCCTTGGGGGAGATCGTGAGAGGTTTTGGTGTGTGTTGCCACCAATATGCTGATAATACCCAGCTTTACCTCTCTTTTTCAGCCAACCCAAGCCCTGCCATCTCCGTGCTATCTCAGTGTTTGGAGGCCGTGGCAAGTTGGTTATGGCAGAGCAGATTGAGGCTCAAGCCTGATAAGACGGAGGTGATGGTGGTAGGCCAAGCGGGGGAGGGGGTGCGCCCCTTCGTGGGGGTATTATTGGATGCGGGTCTCCATCTAGATCAGCAGGTGGATGTGGTGGTGAAGGTGGCTTTCCGCCAGCTGTATCTGGTGCGGAGGCTACGCCCGTATATCTCCAGACCCGAGCTGGCCACTTTGATCCATGCCTTCATCACCTCAAGGCTGGACTACTGTAACACGCTCTATGTGGGGCTTTCCTTGGCGCTGGCCCGGAAGCTGCAGCTAGTGCAGAATGCAGCGGCCCGTCTCCTAACAGAGACGGGCCGACGAGAGCACATAACACTGGTGCTCTGTGCACTGCGCTGGCTGCCTATAACGTGCCAAGCCAGATTCAAGGTTTTGTCTTTGATCTAAGGCCCTGTACGGTCTTGGACCTGGATACCTCCGGGACCGTCTCACCCTCCCGTCCATGACTCAGGATGGACTCTCCAGTCCACTGGGGGCACCTTCTTGGAGGTCCCCCACATACAACGGGGGGCTACAATGGACAGGGCGTTCTCGGTGGTTGGACCCCAGTTGTGGAACTCCCTCCCAGAGGAAGCACAGCTGGCCCCGAGTCTGTTGGCCTTCCATCGAGCCTGTAAGACATGGCTGTTCTCCCAGGCCTTCGGAGGCAGAGAGGGGAGGGTGGGTTAAGCCTTTGTGTGGGGGGTGTTTTAAAACGATTTTAATAATATTAGTGTAGATTTATTATGGTTTTTATATTGTGGTACATGGTTTTATTTCGTATTGGAAGCTGCCCTGAGATGCCATAGGCATAGGGGGAGGCCTATGAATGTAATAAAATTAATAAATAAAAAATTTTCTGGAGGCAATGCATGACATTTTTATTTGGCCAGACATTTGGGCAAGTAGGGTTTTAAAACGTTTGTCATTTTAAGATTGTGTGTGTTGTAATCCATCCTGAGCCCTCAGGATAGGGTGGGATAATGCATTTAAATGCATACATTACTCTACCTAGGTTTGAAATCTTGATGTCGGCAATAGTCCATATAGAACAGGAAATTATCTAGCTCTCCTTTCTGTGCTCAGTAGAAAGCTGCTGTATTGTTACAAGATCATTCTGTAATTACATGAAAATCTATTTTTAAAAAAAAGACATTTAAAGTGAATTAACTGTTCATAAAGGCTGGTGATCTTGGAAGATTCCCCTGGAGACTTATGTCACTGTTAATATACTTGTCATAACTGGGTTTTTAACACAGTAGCAGGACCCTTCATAAGAAGCTTCTTACAGAAAGAGGAGCCAGAGAACTCCATAATGGTAGTGTACGTTGTAAGGGAACAAATTTCTCAGTTCCATTCCAAGTCTTGTAGGAGCTCCAAGCTAGTTTTAGTGCCTCTCCCCACAGTTAATAATAACAGTTGCTGTTTATTATTTGCTAATAATAACAGTTGCTGTTATTATTAGCTAACTTTTATATAGCGCCAGCATTGAATAGACACGGTCCCTGCCCTAGGGCTTACAATCTGAGAGACGGGAGTTGGGGGGGAGGGGGGGAAGAGACTAAGAAGGGGAACAGAGGAAGAGACAAGGAGTGTAACATTCACAAGCTAAGTTTGAAACATCTCTCTCTAACAAGGAGAAACGAGTTCAGGCTCTTTTCTTATACCCTCCCATTAGCTGCTTCCAGACATGTTGCTTCAAAATGGCTCATCAATCATTTGAGGCACAGTGTCAATAGTTAGGAGGCAGGATTATAAAGACATCATCAATTACAAAGGCCTTTAACTTTACTCTCAAAGCCGATAAGGTATGTCAACATATAGCTGGAGACAAGAAGGTGTCTTCTACCCAAATTATTGTCATGCCTCCTACTTATTTGTTCGATTTTTTACCCAGTTCTTCCCACAAAGGCCAAGGGTGGCTTACAAAGCTCAAAATATAAGAACATAGAAACGTTACTATATAACGTTTCTCTACCCTCTCCCTAACCCCTCCACCCAACCCTATCCCAGCTAGCAGCAGCAGTTCGGATGAAATTAATAACTGCACAGAACAGGCTGTTATGGATTAATCCAAACCGAAAAAGGCTTGTTTCAGTTTGATTCTAAAATTTTAAAAATACTGTGTATGTGCAAAAAGGGTGACCGGACTACTTTACGCATGCACACCCTTTTCTGAAAGGGCGGTGGTGGTATCACTGCCATTTTAAGAACGTAAGAAGTGCCATCCTGGGTCAGACCAATGGTCCATCTAGCCCAGCATCCTGTCTCCGACAGTGGACAATCACAGTGGCTTGGGAGAAGCACCCAACAGGTCACAATGGGGGATCCATTCCCTGTTGTTTTCCCCCAGCTCCCGTCATGTTCCAAGAACCTGTCTGGTTAATAGCTGCTAATGGACCTATCTTCCAGAAACTTGTCCAAACCTTTTTTTACACTCGGCTATAGTACTGGCCCTTACCAGATTCCACAACCCAATTATAATAATAATAATAGTTTATTACGGCAAAAGCCAAATGCGCAACAAATACAAGACTAAATCAAGCTCCACAAACGAAAATTAAAATCGCCAAATAACACGTAAATAAAAAAACATATGAATTTCTAGAAACAAGGTTAACACAACCAAAGGGACTCAGTTTATCCAGAATTCCAATCAAGAACTAGAAAAGGAATATATCACAGCTCCATAATCAGTAATTGACAGGTTGTTTAAACTGTAAAAACAAAGTGCGACAATTAAAGGCAGCTACCAAAAACTGAGAGACAGCCTCGGTAATAGAGTGATCTACATCTGCCAAAGCCAGCAGACATAGATTATGATCAGTGCGGCCAGGGAATCTCTGTAAAAAGGCAGAGCGATATTTAACACAAATCGGGTCATATAAACGGCATTGGAGGGACAGAGGCGCTCAGAAAAATCAATGGCAGAAAGGCGGCCCAGATAGACCATAGAGGAACCCAATTATATGTGGAGTGAAAAAGTATTTTATTTTATTTGTTTTAAACTTGCCACCCATGAGTTTCAGGGAGTGTCCCCTAGTTTTAGTACTAGCTGAGAGGGTAAATAACTGCTCCTTGTTTATTAGTTCCACACCGCTCATGATTTTATAGACCTCTATTATATCTCCTCTCAGTCATCTCTTCTCCAAAAAAGATCCTCAACCTACCAAGCCTCTCCTCATACGGGAGCCCTTCCATGCCCTTGATCATTTTTGTTGCTCTTCTCTGTACCTTACCTAGTTTCAGCTATGACTTTTTTGAGATGGTGTGACCAGAACTGCACACAATATTCGAGGTGCGGTTGCACCATTGATTTGTATAGAGGCATTATGACCTCAGTTTTATTCTCTATCCCCTTCCGAATAATTCCTAACATTCTATTTGCTTTTTTTACTGCTGCTGTGCACTGCACTGCGGATTTCATTGTATTGTTCACAGCCACCCCCAGATCCTTTTCCTGAGTGGTAACTCCTAGCTTAGTACCCAGCATTGTGTACACATAGTTTGGATTATTTTTCCCTACATGCATCACTTTGGCCTTGTCCACATTAAATCTCGTTTGCCATTTAGATGCCCAGTCACCCAGTGTAGTAAGATCCTGTTGCAGTTCCTCACAGTCTGCTCATGTTTTAGCTACCTTGAATAACTTGATGTCATCTGCAAATCTGATCACCTCATTCTTAACACCCTTTTCCAGATCATTAATGAATACATTAAACAGCACCGGTCCCAAATTCCAATACAGATCCCTGAGGCACACCACTTTTTACATCTCTCATTGGAAAAGGGAAATAATTCTGCAAATCATCCCTCTTTCAAAAATGGCAGTGATGCTGCCATAGTCATTTTTTATTTTTTTTAAAGCACACATGCTTAGAAGTCAGGCAGCCATTTGTGCATGCATAGTAATTTTTTTATTTTTAATTGATTTAAATATGGATCTGTAATTAAATACATAAGTTATAGATGTGGCTCAAATACAGATCCAAATCTACAATTTAAACCAGAAGACCCCCAGTTCAAGTCTCTCCTTAGCCAGAAACTCACTGGGTGACCTTGGACCAGTCACAATATTCTCTCAGCCTAACCTACCTCACAGGGTTGTTGTGATGATTAAAAGTTGCATTAATTTGTTATACGTGAAGCACTCTGAGTGCCATGGCAGGGGGATGCTATATAAAAATACGGATTTATTATTATTATTACTACATCTCTTCTGAAAGATGAGCAGGCTCAGGCTTAACTCCAAGGGGAGGAAGTTCCATAACTGTGGCGCAGCCATGGAAAATGCCTCTCTGCATGCCCTTGTACAAACCTCATGGGCAGACTGGTACTCACTGGAGGGCACCCTCGGCTGACCCCAGAGGCTGCAACAGAATGTAAGAGATGAGGTGGTCCTTCAGATACCAGGCTGGGGCCCAAGCTGTCATATACTTGTCCTGCATTTATTCAGTTTATATATTTCTGACTTGCTACGCTACATGCCAGAGAAAGGACCCCGTGTGGCCCAAAAGCTTGCGTATTCACATCAACAGAAGTTGTCCCAATAAGATACCATTTGAACCACGTCTCCACTGCTTTAAGAACCACAGATAATAAAGAGATTACCAAGCCTCTGGCAAATAAACTCTTCTTAGACTCCAGCATGCCTTGAAAACAACATTGCGGCAATGACTATGGAATTTGCAGATCACATAACCTGGGTGATCATCCTTCATACTGTATCCCTTTCTCCCTAATCCTATTTGCCGAGTTAAACCTCTAATGTAAATTCTCAGACAGCATGCTAGTGTTCCTCAATGACACGTCAGATGTGGCCTGAAAATTTAGGTAATTTAAGATGCTCCTTGATCCAAGACTACCATCTCAGCTGTTGTCATGGATAGGACACAGAGTTTAATCTGGAGAGTGTGGTTGATGCATCAGTCCCAAAAGTAAATTGAAGGAGTCAAATAGTCTAAATGACTGCTTTTATTAGGTCAGCTTCTGTTAATGAGCTCTCAAGTTACACAGGGGCCCTGCCTTACTCACACATGTAAAAATTCAGAGCTATAAACCAAGCAAACTACATTTAAAAATAATATTCCTTTATTGTCAACACAAAGGATAGCCCAATTAATAGCTACTGGCATTCTGTCACAGGTAACAGGACAAAAGACTCTCCGTATTGCTTTCAGCTTAAGTGTGTGGCCAAGTGCTATCTTGATAGATAAGAATAGGTGCTTCAGAATCATAGGAATCTCTCTGAAGAAAAGGAAAACAACAAGAAAAAGGTTGGGAAATTCTATTCCAAGTTATCAAGAGAGCCTCTGAAGAATTCACTCCTCTGTCCACCTACAGACAATGGAGATATTGACAATTTGGATTTACACCCTCTCTTGACTAGCCTATTCCAAAATTCCTAATTCTGCCTACTACAATGCCCAGATTTACAAGGGCCCCAAAACATATAGCAAACATAAGCAATGGCTGTAAAATGATCTCGTATGGCTAACATCTCATACAAGTCCTTGTCTTATGAAAAACAGGAGATAACTGCAGTTTCACAGTATAGTACAAGCCAGCAAGACATCTTCATAACAAAGATGCAGGTTAGGGGGTGTTTCTGTTTTGTTTTTTAAAATAAGTTTTAACTCTGCATACAAGAAAGTATCATGTTAATTTCTCTTATGGGTGTTGTCAACAGCTTGCAACATAGCTGGTGAAAACGTATTTCATTTTGGTGGGGGAGACGGGTAGTAGGTGGGATTCTTAATTTTTGAGACTGCTCTGTTTTGGATTGTAGTATTTATTTGTGAATGTTTTATGGTTTTATTAATTTTAATTTGTAAGCCACCCCAAGCTCCTGATGTCAGGAGGGGGCGGGATATTAAATAGTAAAATAAATAAATGGGTGCAGAAGAAATTGAATATTTCTAAATTTCCAACATTATGGAAATATTCAAGAAGAAAAATAAGCCCAGAAAGTCTTTGTTCTCAAGATCAGACTTACCTGGATTGTAACCATTGCTATTTTTAGAAGTTGGATTCCAAGTTTCCAAGGCTTCCTCCCTCGGGCCCAGAATTTCTCACATGGGTTCATGAAAAAAAATTTAAGTTTCCTTCTAAGCTGGTCTTCCAAAAGCAGCTCCTGAGATACAGATGGGTGTCGTTTGTAGCTGTAAAGGTTTTCATCGTCATGAGAACTACAGCTGCTTATAACCACTTCAGAATTTTCCATTTCTGGAAAGGGGGGGGAAAAAAAGTAGTAATATGTAACTCAACTGGAAAAAACTGGTAGGCATATGGATTCTTGATATCGCATGTCTCCTGCTTACAACAAGCAACTCCAAGATTTAGGTATTCTGTCCCAAAAGCAGGTCTTGGTCTGAACAATTGTAGGGCATATAACCCTTAGAACCTCAAAAGTGCATGTGTCTCTTTTCAACAGTATTACTATTCAGTTATTGTTCTTTTTAGAACAAGTCACTTAAGGAGTTTAGAGATAAGCCATTAGGACTATTATTCAGTAGCAAGCTATGGTATCTATTCATAATAAAGCCTCCTTTCAGCAGCCCACCAAACTCCAAAATGAAACATTTTAAAGACAGGTAGAAGTCAGAACTGAAATCTATCAATATACTCTTATCAGCTTTTATAGAGCATTTGTTGCTTGCAAGTCTCCAGTCTAGCTTCTTGTTCCCATAACTTTCTACAGAGGTAACTGCCCCAACTTTACTACAACTGTCACCCTGCCAAATTAACACGAAGGGGGCAATCTTCTATCATTAAAGAAAAAGTATGGTGTGATTATCCCTAGCGGTACACATTCCTGGCTAAAGAGTAGTAGATTACCCCCGAGGATACCTTTATGTGAAAGGACATGGAATGCTAATTATCGGTTTCATCAGTCTTCTCATGTCATCGCTAACTACCAAGGCGCAGCAAAGCAAGGAAAAACAAACCCAATGAACCTTTAAAAGATCCAACACATTTTAAAGTGTTTTTCTCCTCTTGTATTGGTGAAGAGGAGACTGATGCAGAACCAAGGATAGTAGAACCTATCACCTAGAAATTTAAGAACCTTGTTATGAATTCAGGAGACTTTTTTTCCACTCCACTGGCTAAGGGTGAAAACAGACATGACGCTAACCACCCTTTAACCACCCTTGGTGGTCATTTATGCATGTTTCAGGGCTGCATAGGGCACCAATACAGCCCTGCAAGGGTGGTTAAAGGGTGGTTAGCACATGTCTGTTTTCACCCTAAGTCAGCTGGTAAAGGTGGTGAAAAGGGGCAAGTAAGTCTGTCAGAGTGAAAAGAAATAGTACTTAGAATTCAATCCTGTATTACTGCAATTGCTACTTGCAGTGGAGTCACTAAGATTACTACTTCTCAAAAGCCACGTTTTACTTTTAGAGCCGCGAAAGAGAACAAAATTTGGTTTCCAGAAGGATTCTCTGCAATTCCCACTTTGTTTAATCATGTTTCTTGTTGGTTATCTCAGAAAATAAGTGCAAGAAGGGGTAAAAATTGTAGCAACAGCATAGAACAAAAACCCCAAAATTGTGAAGATATAAATTACAGTGTGTAATTTAACAACAAAAATCACTTCTATATAGTCATGGATTAAAGACTATAGTTCACACACACACACACACACACACTCTAAAAGTCCCAATGCCTTTCGAGCACCAGACTCTTCATCAGGGGGACTGTTCTGTAGTCATGCTCTTAACTATTTTCATGTCAATGAGTTCTGAATTAACAATAAAGTCTCTACTCTCTGCAGATAATCTGGTTGGAGTTCACAGGATTCCAAGACAGATAGAGGTGCCAGCCATTATGTGAGAATTTATCTTGGAATCCTGTGAACTCCAACCAGATTATCTGCAGAGAGTAGAGACTTTATTGTTAATTCAGAACTCATTGGCATGAGAATAGTCAATATACTTAGCATGACTACAGAACAATCCCCCGATGAAGATCCTGGTGCTTGAAAGGCATTTGAACTTTTATTGTATGTGTGTTTGTTTATATTATATTCTTTAATTCATGACTATATACAAGTAATTTGTTATTAAGTTATACATTGTACTGTCTAAATGACCAAAACAACAAAAAAAGCAAATTGTGAATATATAAAGACACGTCCTCCAAGACAAGTTTTAAAGCAATACAAGCTAGGAAATTCTCCTTTATTCACAAATGAATATTTCAGTTTTGTATTACCAACTCTAAAATTCTGCTCACCAAGAAGAGCCAGCTCTAGACTTCACAGCGCCAAAAGCTCTGCACGGTACCTCTTGATGTTGTGGCTCCTAATGGGGCTGCCTTGGGGGAGGCAGGCCCAGCAACATGCATCTCCCAGCTGGGAGAGATTTCTGAGCCAGGAATTCCTGTTCCAAAGCACAAGGACACTGAAAGCTTGGGGCAAGGGGTATAGCAGCACATGGTCACTCCTGCACTAGGCCGGCCCAGCCCCGCACTAATTGTGGAATGCAGTCACTATAAACAACGAAGTACAAGTTGGTATTTGAAATAAGAGTATGCATGTCAACTTTTCAAGAAGGAGGTAAAGCTCTAAGATAGATTTTATACTCTGAAATGCAACAGTTTTACAGAACTTCAAATATTATTCCTATGATCAATTAAAATCAGGCATTAACATTTATTACAAACCCCTATTTTGAGTATGTTGATTGCTCTACATTGTAATGCGAGACCCAAACCCTGCAAACCTGGCCGCTCCACATCCCCCAATCTCATCCACATCCCATGCCTTCCCCAAAAGCAATTACCTTTCTCCTGCTCCCTTTGGAACTGCCGCTCTTCCGTGACTAAAGCCCCCTTCATCCATGATCTCTTCCTCTCTCGCCCCTTTCAACTCCTTGCTCTTACAGAAATCTGGATCTCATGCTCCAACTCTGTTACCCCAGCTACTCTATGCTCGGGGGGGCCTTTCGTTCTCTCACCGACCCCGCCCTGAGAGCCAAGGGAGTGGCGTGGGCTTCCTCCTTGCCAATCCCTGTCAATTCCAAACCCTTTCCCCTCCTCCCTCCCTCTCCTTCCCTTCCTTTGAGGCCCATTCTGTGCGTTTATACTCTCTCCCCCCCCACCCCCACACACACACACCTTCGTGTTGTTGTCATCTACCATCACCCGGGTTCCCC
>QEPC01014770.1:2111772-2129935 GCA_003113815.1 Sphenodon punctatus | reverse complement strand
CCTCTAACCTGCCCATCTGCATCGATGGAGTCACCATCCATCCTGTTCTCCAAGCCCGTAGCTTGGGCTTCATCTTTGACACGCACCTCTCTTTTAAACCTTACATTGACTCTGTTGCCAAATCCTGCCGATTCGCCCTCCATAACATTGCTCGGATCCGCCCCTTTCTCTCTACCTCCTCGGCCAAAAGCCCTGTTCATGCCGTGGTTATCTCTCGCCTCAATTACTGCAACCTCCTCCTTGCTGGCCTCCCTCGCTCTCACCTGCCCCCCTTACCGCAATCCAAAACTCTGCTGCCAAGGTCATTCACTCTGCCTGTTGCTTCGACCATGTGTAGCCTCTCCTCTTCTCTCTTCACTGGCTCCCCCTTCCTGAACGTATCCTGTTTAAACTCCTGGTACTCACGTTCAAAACACTCCACAACCAAGCTCCCCCTTACCTCTCGGACCTAATCTCCCTACGCACTCCTGCACGCACTCTCCGCTCTTCCTCTGTCCCCTCCCTCACTCTCCCTCGTTTCTCCTGCTCACCTAACCGCCTTCGACCCTTCTCCCTTGCTGCCCCCCATGCCTGGAACTCCCTCCCTACCCACGTCCTCCTTGCCCCCTCCCTCCGCTCCTTCAAATTCCTCCTCAAGACCCACTTTTTCCTCGCCGCCTTTACCAATGCCTGCTAGTCGTTCCCTATATGCTTACTGTCTGCCCTCCTCTGCAGACTGCTGTAACCAAGCCAAGTACACGCACCTGAGACTTCACATCCGCCTGAATGTTTGTTTGTCGTCTCCCCTGTCTCCTCTCCCTGTCTCCCCCTCCTTGTCTTTTAGATTGTAAGCCACAGGCAGGGACCACATCTATCTCTATGTTCTGTACAGCACCAGGTACATGACTGGCGCTATATAAATGTTTATAATAAAATTATAATAATAATACTTATTGAACTCCCATATTCAGATTTATGTTATTCCTGTCAGGAAGGTCCCAATGGGTAGAAATAGGAGATTGCTAGTTATCCCCTCGGGACCTCCCTTGTGGCGTTCCACAGGGTTCCACCTTGTCTCCCCTCCTGTTCAATGTGTACGTGAGGCCACTAGGTGAGATCATTGCGAGGTTTGGAGTGAAGTGCCATCTCTACCTCTCTTTTACATCTGACCCAGGTCCTGCAGTCTCAGTGCTTTCCCAATACTTGGCTGTTTGGGACTGGATGAGTGCGAACCAACTGAAGCTGAATCCAGACAAGATTGAAGTGATGATGATTGGCCGACCCTGTAACTTGGGCGGAATGGAGACTCCTGTCATTGGTGGGGTCCAGCCTCCTTTGGTTACCCAGTTTTTCAGCTTTGGAGCACTTCTGGATCCCTTTGCTATGCTTGGAACAGCAGGTTGCAGTGGTGGCCAGGAGCGCTTTTCATCAACTCCATCTGGTAGGAGGCAGGGGCCCTTTCTTTTTAATTCAGATCTGGTCACCATCATCCATACCTTCATTACCTCAAGGCTAGATTACTGCAATGCAATCTACATGGAGTTGCCCTTAATGACTGTTCAGAAGCTGCAGCTGGTACAGAACATACCAGCTGCTTTCAGGGACGGGTTGCCGTGAGCACATTATACCTGTGGCACTCTGCAGACCTGTGCTATAACGTCTGCACTGGCTACCTATAGCTTTCCGGGCACAATTCAAGGTCTGGTTTTGACCTTTAAAGACCTAAATGGCCTGAGTCCCGCATAGCTGAAAAACCACCTCTCTCCTTTGCGGTCAGCTGAGCGTGCTTTCTTGCAGGTACCACCTGCCAATCTTATTCCTATGACAAGGGCCTGCATAGAGGCATTTTCAGTTGCTGCCCCAGTATTGTGGGACTCTCTTCCCCCGGAGGTCAGTCAGAGCCCAAGCATATTCCAGAGGCCATGTAAAACCTTGCTGGCAAAGTGTTTGGCAGGTGGGGGATGCTGATATGGGTTGTTGTTGTTTTAAGGGATTTTAACGTATTTTGTGATTTTAACACTGTAAGCCACCTTGAGCCTTAGGGGAAGGGCAGGGCAAAAATTTAAATAAATGTATGGTCATCCCATACCAATGGTCCTGTTTTATACAGGACAGTCCGATGTTTTTTGCAGGGTTTGTCCACTGTCCTTTAGTTATGTGTTTTTGTCCTGTATTTTCCACACGCTGCTGGTGCTGCCATTTTCACCCACCCCACAAAGTCACAATCTCCCGATTTCCAGCAGCATCATAAGTATAGAGAGTCAGAAGTGAGCCAGCTGTCCCAGCACTGGGGGTGAGAAGAGGGCTAGGGCTACCACAGCCTCTGGATTTTCCAGGATATGACCATTTTTTTATCCATCCAGGTAGATTTTTTAAATATGCACTAATGGCCAGGATTTTGCCAGTACCATTGCACCCTCCCCCAGCGCTTGTAGCTCACCCCTAGTTTCTTTATTATTAGGTTGTTATTATTATGGGGGGGGGTGTTATTATTTGGTATTATTTGGTCTTTTGTTTTAATGATGTTTTAATTGGAATATTGTTGTTTTAAATTGTTTTAATATGTTGTTAGCCGCCCTGAGATGCTTTTAGCAGGAGGGGGCAGCATACACATTTTAATAAATAAAATTAAATTATAAAAGTCACCTATGAACATTTTTACACCACCAAAAATCTTTCATAGGTAACTTATAATAAAGAAATGACCTGTAAAGAAACGTCATGCTATAATTAGCGGCAAATAATCAAATAAGCATGTATGGTAAATATGGTATGGTAATGAATTAAGTACCTATGGTATGTTGATATGTTACAGAACGTAAACAAAGTGTAAATTTCCATGATTTTTGGCATTTGTTTTGTTATACTGTATTTTGTTAAATGTTTTTTTAAAATGTAAGTTTTGTTTAGAATTGGCCCTGCCTTTAACATTTTTTTAAAACCGTAAGGTTTTGTTGTTTTAAAAAATGCTACCATTATGAAAAGCAGAGGAAACTTAGTTCTTTACCTTCCCAAATAAAACTCTGAAGGTTTCACACCAACCAAAAGCAAAATATCAGTCACGAATGCCCACCACTCACTCCCCCACCCACTTACTCCAGGATCTCCGATTACAGGTAGAGATAATGGCTAGTGAACAAACGTGTCATAGACCCACGTCCAGCTACACAGATCATAATGCTGTTGATACTTCCAAGACATTTTTTTGAAGGCTTCCTCTTCAAAAGCTACCTCTCATCAACAGAGCTGTAGTAGAACTACAAAAATAATTCACCAGCCAGGCATAAAAGTCTCTTCACCACCAGACTGGGATTTAGGAAGGAAATGGAGTCTAGGACTGTAAATTTCACCTGCTCATAAAGTATGCTTGCCAGAAGCAAGCAGGTTGACTGCGTTTTTACAGCCAAGCTGCAGGGGCTTGAAATTGCTATCCCTTGGCGATAATGCTGGATGCTTCAGAGAGTTTGAGGGGAAGGATTACATAGGAGTGGGAAATTTCGATTAGGATTAATCCTTAACTGCATGGAATAGTTCAGGGATTAATCCAAACTGAGCCAGAATAGTGCAACAACAAGCCTGTTTTGGTTGGTTCTAAAATAAAAATAAAAATGTACTGTGCATGTCCAAAATGGCCTCTGGACCATTCTGCATATGCACATCCTTTTCCAAAATGGTGGCAGCAGAATTGTTACTATTTTGGAGCCATTCTACACATGCGCAGTGGCCATTTTGCACATGTGCAGACCTGCATATGCATACCCGTTTCCAAAATGGCAGCAGCAGAGTCACCACCATTTTGGAAAAGGGAAACCAGTCTACACATGCACAATGGCCATTTTGGGCATGTGAAGACCAGCTGCCCTTTTCCAAAATGGCAACAACTCTGCTGCCGCCATTTTGGAAAAGGCCATCATGCACAGAATGGTCCAGTGGCCATTTTGCACATCTACATTGATTTTTTAAAAAATTTTAATTGATTTAAATACAGATCCGTATTACAAAACCACATTTAAATCCAATAACTTTGAGGAAATTAAACAAAAATTAAACAAAACAAATTCTTGTCCAGAGGATCACCCCTAATCCTACATACAAAGTTACAAGTTGACAGCAAAGTGCTCGAGTGCATAGCATGTACATGGAATTCTGCATGCACAGGCAGCAAAACCTCATATGAACAGTAGGAGCACTTCTAGGCAGGGCAGTATCCTGCCAACGAGCACAGACAGCACCCCCAGAGAAGAGTGTGTTTATGCCCAGGAACAGTTTACAGCTGATCAACATCAACTGAATGTTTTTGTCCTGGAGCAACTACCAAATTGCTCATGGGCAATGTGAAAATAAAGTGACTGCAAGACAGCAGCCTCCTAGGCAAAAGTTGAGACTGCCATCCTGGATTAATAAACTAAAGTGTTAAAAAGACTTTTTGATAGTTCTGTACGTCCTGGCTTGGACAAAGAGGTGAGGATAGTAAGGTTTAGAAGACATTTAAATATTTGATAACAGTGGCCATTTAAACATTCAAACATTTAAGAGCAACATCCTTAAAGTACACCCTCGCCATAATAGACCCTTCAGGATTCAAGCCTTTTGGTTCAATACTGTGAAGGACTCATTTAATTTTGCAGTTGCAAAATTAAAATTGAGATGCTAGGGAGCAAAAAGGTTGCTTTCTAGCCAAAGCTATTACAACATAGGTGCACTGCATTCTCTCCCCATCCTAACAGCAGTTTTGCTGTTTGGCCAATGGCATTCTACATTTGCAAGGATGGTCACAAGGTGAAAGCACTACAGCTCCATGAATTTCAGCAGCACAAGCAGTGACTAGAGAAGTTGTTATTGAATATGTAGTTAGCAGTGACGAGTTAGGAAAGCAGAGGTTCCTAAACAGTCAGGGTGGGGGTGTTATCACACCATCTGCAACGGAGGGTGTGAAATTCAAAACACTTTGTATGTTTGGGGGGGGGGGGGAGAAGAGGGTCACAGGATTATATTTAAGTCTCACAATGGGGTCATACAAGCACAAGTTTTGGGAATCAGTGCATAGAGTAAGAAGGCCCAGACTCCTCCCTTTTCAGCTATCTTTAAAGCAGGTGTGGGGAATCACAGGTTCAGGGGCCAGATGTGAACCCCGGCTAATTTGCTTGGCCCCTTTCAAGTTCCTGGACCCAGTTCCTACTCTTCCGGGGTAGCAGAGAGGCGGACATGCAGACCCATAATCGGGAAGACCCTTCTCTTAATTCTGAGCACATCCCCTTAAGCACGTCTCACCCCCAATTTCTATGTTCTAGGAAAAGGTTTCCCGCCATCCCCGACGTAAAGGGTCCAGCGTGGTTCGGGAGAGCTTTGCTCTGGGCTGTTGAACAAGCCCCTAACATTTAAAGTGTTAGTGCATTTTGCCTCACGACTTCATCATGTTACAGCTCAGAAGCCCTAAGCGGGTTAGGGTATAGGATAGAAAAAAGTCTCTGCTACCTCGAAGCGACTTCTCCCCCTGCCCTTGTGGCTGAGGGTCGCCGCAGACAGACTGACCTTTGGGAGGATAACGATACAAGTACTGCATTTCGCAGTCTGCTCCCGTGCCTTTCCCCTCCATGCTCGCTTAGCCAACAGCTTCCCCCCCTTCTAGAAAACCGATCCATCTACTTAGCCATCAAGCGTCCAGCCCCACCACTTCAATCGCCTGCCCCTTGGCAACTCGAGCTTATCAGCATCGCCTGCAAGTGCAACAAGGACACCTGATGCCAATGGGCAGAGCGGGGCACGTACCTGCAGCAGCTGGGGAGGCGAGGCGCAGATCGCTATCAGGTGGGGGTGTCAGAGGGCAGCTGCCCGCACGGCCGGCCGGCCGCCTGCCGGCGCTCGCCTCTTCTGTCCAGTGCCCGAGGCGGATAGGAGAGTGCGGTGGAGTCTAGCGGCAGGCAGCTCGGCTCAGCTCCAGCCCCCTATCTCTGGGACCAGCCGCTGCTACCGCAGCGAGAGCGGCACGTGACAAACAGCTCCCCAAGCGGTAATGCGCCTCCTCCCACTGACGGGCTGAATTTCAGTCTGATCCCAGTCCCGTCCGATCTTCTGCTCCTATGCGCCACGCAAGCCACCAGACCCCCCCGAGATCCCAGCCACGGGCCCATGCAAAACATGCAGCCCATTCTGAGCAAAATTAGACCCTGCTTTGCCCTTGCTACTCTGATCCTAAAACTCCAGGTAACCACGTCACGGCTATTTAATTACAAGGACGCTGCCAACATCAACAGCATGAAAATCCGAGTCTGAACGTTCTAGAATTCCAGCCCATCTTTTTCACCAGGTGTGCGGTTTAGCGTGTGCGTCCCCCCCCCCCCTTAAAAATCACTTCCATTTTTTTCTATTGTATTTCACCTCCAGGGTCTCAGCTAACTAAGGTCTGGACGCCGAACACTGCAGAGGTGCTTAAAAAACAATCAAACAAAACCTTTGGAACGGGTTATTTTTAAAATAAACCTTTCTAATGAGATTGGATTGGGGGGGGGGCTTGTTTTATAAAGCTGAAATCTGAACGGTGGTTTTAAATAGGCTTTACACAAAAATATGTTCCTCGCAATGTTTTGGATTGTCAATTGGTCATAGAAGGGATTAGAACACGGGGGGGAGTCACTCTTCACCGTTGTGCACCGGGACCCTTTCAGGCACAATCATGCTCCGTTACAGTCACTAGCAGTTCAGTGGGTACAGGGCTGCAGTCAGGAAGGACTGACCCTTCCATAGGGAGGAAACCACTTACATATTTGCTTAACTTTACTACCATGAGTCGGCCAGTGACCAGGGGAGCCGTTTTGGCAGGAGAGTGGTGGCAACTTTCAGTTTGGGTAATTGTAACGATCCTTTCATGTAAAGGGACAGAGAAGCAGGACTTTCGGCAGCATGATCAGCAGCACACGGTATGAAACAAAGGAGTGGGTGCGACAATTAACTCCCTTCCCCCTCCTGCCCATTCTAAATCGCATCCCTGCCTGTGATTCTTTAGGGTGCAACTCTCCATTCATTAAAATCAAAGGCCCATCTCCCACCGATTTTAATGGATGGAGGAGTACTCCTTTAGTAACCGGTCCTGCTGCTAGTGACCCGACTTCCCTTTGTAACCTTAGGGAAACTACTTGCTCTAGTGCTCGTGGTTTCCGTTATGTGATTAATAATATCTGCATGTCTCATACTGATGTTGTGAAGATTAATTGATATTGGTGTTAGAAAAGTGCTATGATATCAATTAATGAAATGCCTTATGTGTGCCCATATGTACGTACGTACACACACACACACACACACAGAGTTATGTACTATTTCTTGGAGTATTGTCATATAAAAATATCACGGGCCTCATTTATGCTAATGGCGGTGGGTTGAGCCGAAAGTATTTATATAAACCGTGGCTGCAGCCCACCACTATTGAAGGCAAGGCTTCAGCTCCCATAGACTTTAATGGTGGATGGCTGTCCCCTGTTTCTTGGAATGCTGTACAAATTGTACATGTCTGGTTTTTGTTTGTGGGTGCAATCTAACACTATTGAAGGCAACAGGACTTGTTTTTCCCCATTGACGTCAGTGGAGTTAAGATTGCACCTTTATGTATTTTTCACTGCTCCCAGCTCCCAGGACGGAAGAAAGACTACACTACGTTTTTGTTGACTCATGGGTCTTTAATAAATTTCCTTTCCAAGGCAGGAAGTCACAATTATACAGAGCAGACTGCCAGGGGAACGGAGCTACGCTGAAGGAGTCCTTTGACTATATCTTATATTATATAGTCACACTAAACACCAAGTATAATTAACCAATTAAAGTTATTAGCTAGCCTTCAAAGACCTGCCGTCTCCTTGGCTCAAGTTCAGTCACTCCACAGCTATGACACAAAAGGTTACTTTGGCCTCCAGTTGCGGATACTTTGAAGGAAGCGGCAGTCCTGGTGTTGGAGGCGAGCAGGGGGAAAAATCTGGCTCCGAGGAGACCAGAGGGAAAGGAAGAAACCCCCATGCCTGTATGCTGCAGAACATTGTGTCCGACCAGCACCGCTAAGTCCAGCAGCCATATTAAAAATAAGTTATGAAGAAGTTTTAAAGTAGCTCATTAAACAGCTATGTCACCATCCCCAGCTGAGCCGACTCAGAACACTTAAAATGAAAACTGAGGAGGGCTTTTAGCTTGCATGTAAGGTGGTCAGATGTCCTTTATTTTAAGGGAACACCCTTTATTTCAGAAACCCACCACCACGTAGAACATAATGGATATTCTTTATTTTAGAGCCCCACCGCTCCCTAGTAGTGTTTCCGCCTATGCACATTTTATGGAACACTTACGAAACACTTATACATGTTGCGGGGCCTGCATTAGCACCTAGGCAAATTTGTAAGGAACACTTATGAACAATACATGTTGCACCGATGCAGGCCCCGCAATGTGTATTTTTCATAAGTGATCATTTAAAATGTGCATAGGTGGCAACCCTACTCCTTATTGTCCCTCCGCTATGAAATTTAGCTTTGGCCACTGGGACCCCCTATTTGCAACGCACGGGAAGCAGGGAGGCTGGAACTGTGAAGTTACTTGTTTGGCAAGGGACGGATTGTCATCTCCACGGCTGAGGGGGACCCGCAATCATCTCATGAGCATCAGAGGCTGTAGTGGGGAAGAAGATACAAACGCTCAGATCTCACTCTAGCCGCAAGCAACCTTCCCCTAAGCTGATTCTCTGTGCATGGGAGGGGAAGGTTACAATGTGTTCAATCCAGACACCAGAGCCTCTACGGTGGCAGAACTACAACCCCCAGGATGCATCACACCTATTTTTACATAAGTGGCAATGAGAATACTGGAGCAGTGCATGCTGGGAATAGTCTTTTTTCTAGAGACGCTTTCAGCGCACAGCCTATGGAGGTGACCAATGGCGGCTTCCCTGTGTGGCGGGGAGGGTTGAAATCGTATGTACTCGTTGGCCATTAAAACTGTCAATCCTACTAGGGTCAACGGCCCTAGCAACTGATGAAGCATCCTAACGACGCCTGCACCCCAGCGGTAACTGTGGCCTGAGCCGCCTCAATCTGTAGCAAGTGCCTCTTCGTATCTGTCCAGCCAGCCCAGATCGGGCTGGGACACCGAGCGGATATCCGAGCGGGCAGGCAGGTAATGGGACGGGGAAGAGAGAAGGGAGTCATTCCAGTGGGGGTGGGGTTTTCTGCACCAGCCATAGGGGTAAGAAGGGGTGGAACCGGGAGAGCATCCAAACGTGACCTTTATGCAGAAGTGACCCTGACTGCCAAGTAGGGTGGCCAGATATCCGAACTGTAGGGAACACTTATGAGAAATACAGGTTGCAGGACTGCATTGTCTCCAGTGCAGCCCTGCAACCTGTATTTCTCATAAGTGTTCCCTACAATTCGGATATCTGCCACCCACCCCCCAAGATATTTACTGACCTGAACTCCCCTACACAGGGGTACCCTCCATGGGCAGATTATACCAACAGCCACATTCATGATCCACTTTTGTCCTTCAAAGTACTTACTTCCAGTCTTGTCCTATATGTCTCATTCCCAACAGGGTTATGGAAGAGCTACAGCAGCAATGCACTTAGAAATAGTGGGGAAAGGCTGGGATGGTCAGAGAAAAAGAGGCACCATGGCAGATCGAGAGCTCCGGGGTCCAGTTCCTACCCTTAAGCATCGAAAGACTGAGCTCAGTGTAAGGGAGAAGAGATGAGAGCATGCACACAAGAGTAAAGGATAGATCCATAGCACAGATCTGTGATCAAGACCTTCATCTTCCCAAGATCATCCCTTATGCACACCCTGCTCCCAACTTCTATGTGGCCTTGGAGCTTATGCTAATTTTCAAAGTAGCCCCTGAAATGGAAAAGGTTCCCCACCCCTGGGATAGATTATATGACTGAGTGGGATGGAATGGAAGGGCCTTAAAGTGCTGTATGCAGAAGTGCAAAACCGAGCAAAATGGGAAGTGACGCTCACATGACTGGCCAATAAAATCATTAGGTAGCCCGTCTAACCTAATGGATAAGGTACTGGACTTAAACCTTGGAGATCAGGGAACCAATCCTGTTTTAGCCAGGAACTCACTAGGTGGTGGCGGGCCAGTCACTATCTCTCAGACTCAGTTCCCCATCTGCAAAATGGGAATAGTAATGGCCTACCTCACAGGATTGTTGCAAGAGTGACTAGATAAGGATTTTAGAGCACTCTGAACACTGCAAGTATTATATAAATTATAGTTTATAGAGCAAAGGAAAGAAGGAGGTTTTCCCTCAGTCTATAATTTGTCCCTCTTTAAAGATCTCTGTTATTTGCCCTAAAATCACCTGTCAGAGATGATTTGTGCTTAGAGAGAATCCCTTGTTACCCTATATTGGCTTCAAATTATCTAGCCCATATATGCCAACTCAACTGCACCCTCCTTTTAATCTCCTAATCTAATCTAAAAGAGGTGATCCTGGAAACTACAGACTAGTAAGCTTGACGTCTGTGCCAGGCAAAATGGTGGAAACAATCATTAAGGACAGAATTACAGGGCATGTTGACAAACATGGCTTAGTGGGGAAGAGTCAACATGGATTTAGTAAAGGTAAGTCACGCCCCACTAGCCTGTTGGAATTCTTTGAGGGTGTAAATAAGCATGTGGACAAGGGAGACCCAGTAGATATAGTGTACCTGGATTTCCAGAAAGCATTTGATAAGGTCCCTCATGAGAGACTCTTGAGAAAATAAAAAAGTCATGGGATAGGAGATAGTGTCTTACTATGGATCAGAAACTGGTTAAAAGATAGAAAGCAAAGGGTAGGACTAAATGGTCAGTTTTCACAATGGAGAGATGTAAAAAGTGGTGTGCCTCAGGGATCTGTATTGGGACCGGTGCTGTTTAATGTATTCATTAATGATTTGGAAAAGGGTGTTAAGAGTGAGGTGATCAAATTTGCAGACGACACCAAGTTATTCAAGGTAGTTAAAACACGAGCAGACTGTGAGGAACTGCAACAGGATCTTACGACACTGGGTGCCTGGGCATCTAAATGGCAAATGAGATTTAATGTGGACAAGTGCAAAGTGATGCACGTAGGGAAAAATAATCCAAACTATGCGTACACAATGCTGGGTACTAAGCTAGGAGTTACCACTCAGGAAAAGGATCTGGGGGTGGTTGTGGACAATACAATGAAATCCACAGCGCAGTGCGCAGCAGCAGTCAAAAAAGCAAACAGAATGTTAGGAATTATTCGGAAGGGGATAGAGAATAAAACTGAGGATGTCATAATGCCTCTATACAAATCAATGGTGCGACCGCACCTCAAATGTTGTGTGACGTTCTGGTCGCCCCATCTCAAAAAAGACATAGCTGAACTAGAAAAGGTACAGAGAAGGGCAACAAAAGTGATCAAGAGCATGGAAGGGCTCCCGTATGAGGCGAGGCTTGGTAGGTTGGGGCTGTTCAGTTTAGAGAAGAGACGACTGAAAGGAAATATGATAGAAGTCTATAAAATCACGAATGGTATGCAATTAATAAACAAGGGGCAGTTATTTACCCTCTCAGCTAGTACTAGAACTAGGGAACACTCCGTGAAACTCATGGGTGGCAAATCAAAGAAAATATTTTTTCACTCTGCCTATAATTGAGTTGTGGAATCTACTGCCAGAAGCTGTGGTAAGGGCCAGTAACTATAGCTGAGTTTAAAAGAGGTTTGGACAAGTTTCTGGCAAACCGGTCCATTAGCAGCTATTAGCCAGACAGGATCAGGGAACATGACAGGAGCTGGGGGAAAACAACAGGGAATGGATCCCCCATTGTGACCTGTTGGGTGCTTCTCCCAAGCCACCGTGTTTGACCACTGTCGGAGACAGGATGCTGGGCTAGATGGTCCATTGGTCTGACCCAGTATGGTACTTCTTATGTTCCATAGAGCAATCATTAACTCATGGGCTGAGGCTTCCTAAATAGACAAAGTTGTCCACATTGTCCATCTTACTACCTAGTCTCTATTTTAATAGCTCTTCTTTTTGAGGGAAAACAGATGCTGGAAGAAGCAGATGAAAGAGACCTTATGTAACTGGAGAAGGGAATAGATGACCAAAAGAAAAGAGACAAGGAAGGGGGAAACAGGAATTTATTAGAAGGAAGTTTGCAATAGGCCAAAATTTTAAATTTGTGATGATATTTCATTTAGGATGTTTTAGTTACAAACAACAATAAAGTAAGAAAATAGTCCAAGCAAAAGTGTGATTTTATTAAAAAAGAGTAAAGTGCTCCTTTGAATTTAAATCTAGTGATATTGTTTCTTATTTTGTTTATGGGCTAAGAATATTTTTGATACTTTGTGTTATACAGAAGAATATTTTGATGTGTCAGTCTTTCTAAACTGAAGTTACAGTTCTTAAATTAGTAACATACACAAACATGACCTTTAAATGGTTCAATTTGTCCACTCATTAATCACATTTCTGCCTCAATTTAGACAGCATCCATCACATTACTGGTAACTAATGAACTTTCTCCCTCCCAGCACCTAGCAACTTTGTGTTTTCGTTTCATAATCCTTAAAGTTTCAGTCCATTAGATAATTAGGATGACATTCTGCTCTTACCTTTGTGTGTGTGTGTGACTCTTAGGTTCTGGACAATATGCCAGAAGTAAATTAGTTACTAAAAACAAATGCAAAGTGGTTTGGAGTATTGTTGCTGTGTTGGTATGAGAAAGGTGGAGGTTTTAAGGTGATATCTCATATTGGACCAACTTCTGTGTTGAATGTGTGCAAGCGTTCAAGTTACACAGACTACTCTGACTCCTTCAGACTAGTGAGGACCAATGCTACTGTTCATGTCTCTAGGTCTGCCTCTTCCTTCCTTCAAAGTACCCTAACTGGCAGCCCTCCCAAAGCAACCTTCTGCATCATAGCTGTGGAGTGACTTAGCCTAAGCCAAGGAAACAGTGTTTCTTTAAAATCAATCTAATAAACTTTTATAGGTTAATGCTGTTATGGCTATGTAACAGATCCTCAAAGGAGTCATTAGGCCTACCTCATGATAACTTCCTCACAGTTATCACGCCTGAGGGCGTGCAAGGACTGGGAAGGAGGGTGGGGGTGTTGGCTCCCTGGCCAAGGCTCTGGGAATCCTCCCCACCTGTAACCACTCTGCTGTCCCTCCCCCTGCAGGTAACCAGCTTTTACAAAGGGGAGCTGCCCCAGAGTGCCTTTAGCGGACGGAGGTCGCTACCATAGACACGAAACCAGCTCTGCGGAGCAGTCCTGCAGGGTGATACAGGCTTGGACATTGCCCCGCCCTCCTTCCCCTATGTGGGTGGGAGTGTGGGGGGGGTGAAGATACTGACAGAGGTGTGGGGTGGGGCCCTGTGTGTATTGTGTGGGGAATTGTGATATTGGAGGGGTGGAATTTTGGGTGTTGGGGGGTTGTTGACCTCCCTCTGGTGGCAGGAGAGGGAGGTCACGGGGTGGCATGGAGGGGAACCCCTGGTGTGAGCAGGGGTGACCTTCCAGGGGAAAGGGTTGCCCACCGGTGGCAGAGGCGGGTTGGGGGGGGCAGGGTCCCTCTCTCCAGCCTGTCGGGGCAGCCTATGGAGGATGGGTGTCTAATGGGGTTCTCTGAGGATGGGAGGGGTTCCGCAGCTATCGGGGTTGTTACGGGTCGGGGGAGATATGGTCCAATGGGGAGGTGTGTTCCATCAGTGAGGAGGGAGCGGTGCCTTGTGCCCATTCCCCTCTCAACCCCCCATGTGAGTAGGTTGTGAGTCGAGGCCCAGGAGACCCCAGGCCTTGGTGTGGTGCTGCTAAACGCGAGGTTGGTTGTCAATAAGTCATCTATCATCCGGGAGTCAATCCCAGAGTGGGACCCCGACCTTGTGTGTATTACAGAGACCTGGCTGGATAATGAATCTGGCCCTATTCTGGCTGATCTTGTTCCAGCTGGGTTCTCTGTGCAGCATCAGTCTTGGCTGGAGGGACGGGGGGTGGGGGGCAGTGTAGCCATTGTTATCAAGGATGCATTGTCTTTTAGGAGGTATCCAGTGCAGGCTCCACCAGGTGTTGAGTGCCTCCACCTTGTGTTGGATTTGGCCAGCGACAGATTAGGGGTGCTGCTTGTGTATCATGCACCCAACTGCCCAGCGGCATCCCTACATACTCTTGCTGATCTGGTGTTAGATGTGATCCTCCAGATCCCGAGATTAGTGATCCTGGGGGACTTTAACATCCATCACTGACACTGATCTTGGAGGAGCGAGGCATGAGTTCATGGCCTCCATGACAACCATGGGCCTGTCCCAAATCATCTGTGGCCCCATACATGAGGAGGGACATACACTGGATTTGGTTTTCTGCACCGGTCTTGAGGCGGGGGGTCAGTTAGTAGAAGTCAGGGGGGTAGAGCCTTTGTCATGGTTTGACCATTACCTCCTTAAGGCATGCATCCTGGCGCATGTTAGTCCCCGACAGGGTGCAGGACCTATTAGATCGGTCCGCCCCCGGAGACTTATGGAATCAGATCGGTTCCGGAATGCTCTGAAGGAGTTTCCCCCGGACCTTGACACCCGCTTTGTTGATTATCTCGTGACCTTCTGGAACATCTTGTTGGCCGAGACCATTGACAGAGTGGCTCCCAGGCGTCCGCTGCCCTCCCGAGTCTCCTGCAGGTCTACTTGGTTTACTGAGGGTCTGCAGTGTTTGAAGCAGGAGAGCAGGCAGTTAGAGCGACAGTGGCGCCGGACTCGCGACCAGTATGTTCGATCGCAGCATAAGAGCAGTTTAAAGGCCTATGTTGTGGCGGTGCAAGTAGCAAAGAAACAGTTATTTGCTGCCATTATTGCATCTGCAAAGTCACATCCAGCAGAGCTTTTCCAGGTGCTGAAAAGCTTGGTCAGTCTTGCTTGCCTCCACTTGGACCTGGAGCAATCCACTGACCGCTGTGACCGATTTATCGAGTACTTTGTAGATAAGATCGCTCGCATCCGCCACGATTTTGGTACCACAGTTACTGCAGAGGATCATCTTGAGGCTATGGATGCCCCGTCCTGTCCTGTTTTGTGGTATCGGTTTCAGATGGTGGCGCCTGCCGATGTGGAGTCCTTGTTGGGATCTGTTCGTGCCACNCGGTTTCAGATGGTGGCGCCTGCCGATGTGGAGTCCTTGTTGGGATCTGTTCATGCCACTACTTGTGAGCAAGATCCATGCCTCTCCTGGCTGGTGAAAGCTAGCCAGGAGACGTTACGGCCATTGCTGGCTGGGGTGGTTAGTGCCTCTCTTCGGGAGGGCAGGGTGCCTGATTGCCTAAAGGGGGCTGTGGTTAGACCCCTGCTCAAGAAACCATCTCTTTATGCTGATGCTCCTGCCAGTTATCTGCCAGTTTCTAACCTTCCCTTTTTAGGGAAGGTTATTGAACAGGCTGTGGCACGGCAGCTCCAGGAACATCTGGACCGCACCGGTTTCCTTGATCCCTCCCAGTCTGGGTTTCGGCCTGGGTATGGTACAGAGACGGCTTTGGTGGCCTTGGTTGACAATCTCCATTTGACATTGAACCAGGGTCGTCAGACCTTACTGGTCCTGCTAGACCTTTCGGCTGCATTAGACACAGTCGATCATGAGGTGTTGGTGACTCACCTGCGGGACCGTGCTGGCTCTGCACTGGCTGCCTATAAAGCACCGGGCCAGGTTCAAGGTGCTGGTTTTAACCTTTAAAGCCCTTCACGACCTGGGCCCTGCTTATCTGCAGGACCACCTCACTCCCCCTGTGCCTGTGCGACCTTTGAGATCATCCGTGGGAGCCTTTTTGGAGGTTCCCCGGACGAGGTGGGTGGCCACCGATGTTAGATCTTTTACGGTGGCCGCCCCTGTGCTGTGGAATTCGCTCCCGGAGGAGGCTCAGTTGGCTCCCACTCTCCTGCTATTTCGGCATGTATGTAAGACCTGGCTGTTCCATCAGGCTTTTGGCAAGGGGGGGGGGCATGGGGGTTCCCCACATATTGTATTTTTAAATTGTTTTTTAAAATGTTGATTGTTTTATTGATTGTTGTTCACTGCCCCGGGCTGCCCTGTGGGCAGGAGGGGCGGGATATAAATTTGAAATTTAAAAAAAAAAAGTTCTCTGGAACTCAGAGGTCAACAAAAACTCACTAATAAAAGTTGGTCCAATAAAAGCATCATCTTAAATATAAAAGTTATCATACATTTATCCCACTACTGAATTGAACACTATTGTACACGAATGTAGAATCAAACACTACTACAAAGGGGGGTTAAAATAGTCACTTGCTTGACAGGCATCCCAATTTGATAGCGTAACGTTCAGCAGCCGACATAGCCCAGTTCAAACTCCTTACTGTTTAAGCAGGATTACATAAAACAGTATATTGCACAAGAAAATATAGTCTTATCCCCTCTGTAAACTCTGAGTGTATGCTGCTCATGTGGCAGGGTTTCTTTGGAGATGGGGCCTCCAAACTCTGGTTTATATACCTTGTGTGGTTACATGACTTTGGAGAATCCAAGCCTCCATGACATAACCCCACAAATCTCACTGATCTTTGCTTATCTCTTGTTCAGGGCATCCTGACTCTTTGGGGAAGAGCGGGGTAAAATATAAATAAATAAAACAAACAGATTCTGGAGATGTTTCCCCTCTGCGTGTACCCAGGAACCCATGTTTATGGCGTTTCCCCCATTGCTGACAGTGGGGGAAATGCAGTGAACACAGATCCCTGCCTGTACCTAGCATTATTCAGCAAAACAAAAATATTCCTTTTCTGTTAATAGATTTTATTTATCTCTAAAAAGGATTGAAATGACAGACATTTAGTGCAAACAAAGCTGCAAGTGACAACAGGAATATAATGCAGATCGGGAGATGGTAACAGGCCTCAATGTAGTAACTTCCTGGGGCAGTACGTAGGGTCGATGGGATGCAGGAGAGTGCCATAGATTCATCGGTGCCATCCCAATAGGCCAGCTGAGCCATGGAACGATCTCCAGAACTCCTGTTCCTCACCGGTGGGTGAGTCCACACAAGATAGGGTGGGGAGGCTACCATGTCTCAGGTAACCTTACCCCTCCATGGGCAAACAAGCCATGCAATGCAGTGCTTGTGTGCCCAGGACCTGCCAAATATTTTTCCCACCTCAGGGTGTCTCAGAGCAGCCTTACCTCAACTTTGTGAGCTGCTCTGAGCCTTTGGGGAAGGGCAGGATACAAATATGAACAAATAAATAATAAACAAAATAAACTGCAGTAAGGGTGCCCAGGGCAGGGCAACCCGTGTGGTTGGGCCGTTTCTGTCCACTGCATGGTCAGCTCCATGGCAGGGCTGTGAGCAATGGGTGCTGGTGCCATCATGTGCGGTCACACCATGGCAGGGGTGGGATTTTAGTCTGGGTGGGGCAGGGCTGAACGTGCACTCGTTTGCCTGGTTTCCTAGCCCACATCAGCTGTGGTGGTGACTCCAACAGGGGCCAACACAGGGCTGGCCTTAGTGTAAGTGGGGCCCAGGGTGGGGGACAAATGTGTGGCCCCTATCTTCTACTGGCAGCAAAGATGCCGGCAGGCCTAGGGGCGCTCCCCAGCTCAGGGGGTGCTCCCTGGTCCAGGGACTATGAACTACCCGGGCCTCGGCTCGGGGATGGGGATGAGGGGCACTCCCTTCCATCCACCTCCAAGCCTGAGCGGCCATTCGGATCACTTACCTGATCCGCTGTCACCACTGTTGCCACCGTCGCCACCTCCGACCTGGACCCCGCTCCAGGCTTGGAGCTTCAGGCGGGGCAGGCATCATGGCAGCAGATTAAATCTGCCGCCGCGCTGCCCTCCGCCACCAGACATTCTGCTGCCCCGCCCCCTGGCCTCCGCTGCCTGTCACAGTCTCAGCCAGAGTAAATGGGGGAGAGGGAGGCAGAGGCCCCAACTCTCCCTCATTTCCCCTGGCCGAAACAGCCAGGCAGCGGAGGGGGCCAGTGGCATGAGGGAGAGGTGGAGCCTCTGCCTGCTTCTCCCTCACTTCCGGCGGAAGTGAGGGAAGAAGCAGAGGCTTCACCACTCCCTCACTCCGTGGGTGCCCCCCTGCCTGTCAGTCTCTTGGCCAGGGGAAATGAAAAATATTGCCTCTCTCTCCCTCGTTTCCCCTGGCCGAGACTGTGACAGGCAGCGGGGGGG